>JAIOTZ010000332.1:0-62160 GCA_023374045.1 Limonium bicolor
ATATGGCACGTCTAGTGACCAACGCTCAGAAGAGCTTGTGACTCAATGGATTACTTCTTCTTTAGTCAGCCAAATTACTTGGTAACAATATCATAAATGATTAAAATGTGAGAGAGACTAACCTACGGATGAACCCAAATTTGAAGCAAAACATCTTCACAATAAAGATAATGATCTTATGGCATGATACGCAACCGGCAACATACACCCGAACTTAGAGAATCCCAGTGTGGTTACACCACGAAGGGATTGAATGTAAACAAGACATTGAAGTGAACGATTGAGGAGTTGTCCCATCAGTGGACAACAGAATAAGGCAAGCTACTATAATAGCAGAGGCCATGAAAATAATACCTGTCTAATGGATAAGATCATGGTGCTCAGCAGAGCAACCGTTATATATGAACTGTCAGGTATTGACACGAAAGCAATAAGATATTATGAGTTAAACCCAAGGTAAGTGAGGAAATGAGATGGTAGACGAACTGTGCATAACACTAGTAGTCTAGACCATGCGATGAAAGATTTCACAGGAAGCACACTGTCCACTCTTTAAGGATCTGGAAGTGCATTCCCAGTAGATCAACATGAGAAACAGATAAGGCTCTATGGAAAGAGACCTCAGTTGCTAAGGATCGAGTCCGTACTAAATGTAGGAAGGGAGTAGAACATATCTAAGAGCGTAGTAGATGGATTTCCCTTGATTAAGTTCAAGAAGAACAATAAGTGTTATCATAGAATGATGAAAGAGGAGATCGACAACAGAATACTTCACAACTTAGCAATAGCTAAACGTATGACGAACACTACAAGTTTACTAAAACGACATGTGGGACGACTGCACTCCACAGGAGCTTGCGGGCCTGACGGACTCATTCATGGGTATTCGGGTAAGTAGTAATGTATCAGTAAGGTACTCCATACATGTAAACGAGTAGTGTAAGGAACACGAGAAGTAGTCGACTCCGTACCACGGATAGTGATACAAAGTCAGACCAGAGCAGCTAATTTCCTCGAACAGTTGAAGAGAAAGAACTCAGTTAAACCAACGAGTCTAAAGGAGCCAGAGAACTTGTTTCAGACGGAAAATAATTAAGAGTTATGAAATGCGAGGAGCACGGATTATTAAGTGCAGACACCGGACATGTCTATAGACGTTAGAGAAAATTGTGAAGGCAATGAACACTATACAGTAGTTTCAGACTAAGCGCCATCCTTAGACCAAAGGTCAGTTGGAAAGGACAATTTAGACACTTGAGAGAACATTAAGAGCATGAACATTAGATCTCCAGAGAGACTGGATAGACAAGCTACAACTCATTAAGGCCGTGTATAAATAAAGATACCACGCATCCATTGAGAGACCTTTATTCCTAGATTATAAGGATGCAAAGGGATGTACAATACATTAAAAGGATAAAAAACGGGCAAACTAAGCCTAAGGTTATCAGAGTCACGCAGCAGAAGCTAGTAAACCTATACCTTAAAGGTTTGATGTACCTAATGAACGGGGAAAGGAACGATGTACCTCACATCTTCTAGTTGAATAAAATATACGGCTTACCTACCAAATGCCTTGTAGCATTAGAGGCTAGACCCAACCCAGTTGCGAGATTGGTATGAATACCAATAAGAATCCTTGATACACAGACTAAGCCATTAATATGGTTAAGATCCTCTGATCGGATCATAAATGTGAGATAGACTACATGGAAGCTAGAATGCTCCATGAGACCTGAACATCTTGAACTTATGTTCAAGGTGGATATAATGTTGATTACGTGGGCGTAATCCATTTTAAGGGGGGTAGAGTGAAAAAACTGCTTAGCGTATGTTTATGTACTGAGTACGTAAACTACGGTGTGCATAGCACAAAAGAATTTGTTTTAATGCCTTATGTGTATTTTACATTGATATATGTATACATTTTTAGCTTAGTTATGGTTATGCGCACAGAAGATGCAAATACCATACGTATTACATACATACCTTGTTATCTCCGGTGTGAGAGTACAAGTGAAAAGGAGTAGAGAGACTCTAGGGGAATTAGAATCCCGACGGTGTATATTTATATGAGACCAAATATGGTAATATTATGAGGTATGTAGAACCTAGTAGGAATTAAATTCCCTAGGTGAATTGCAGGGAGGTGAATTGAGAATGATTGATGGACTGAGTCCATATTTGGGAGATGTATGATTATGACTAGAAGGACTAAAAGATAGAAAATTGGAAATGAGTGAATTATTTGATGTTTAAAATTGAAGTGGGAGGTGAAACTTGATTCCCGGGGATCAAGGGAAACCAAACACAAATTGGGGTGGAAGGATAGTTCAACACTAATGCTGATCACATCAGGGTTGGATGATTCCTGAAACTCCCTACAGTGGTCACAATTAATCACATTAAGAATAGATGCAGTTAGCATAAAGTGGAATTGGAGTTGACTTGTATTTCAAATAGAGGAATTTCTTTACTTGGCCTCGTAAAAAGGATTTTCTTTTTACTGAGTCTCGCTCATGAAGCCGAGGATGCATGTGCCTTTGTCTTCGGACCGTGAACATGAGGAGATCAAAATGGTTTTGTATTACTCGCTCATGAAGCCGATGATGCATGTGCCTTTGTCTTCGGACCGTCGACATGGGGAGTATACGACAAAAGTACGTGGTTAATTTGATCTTCCAAAGGACCGCGGACAAGAGAGCATAAGCGTCCAATAGTCGGTACCTGCGGATGATATTTTGCATTACTCGCCCATGAAACCGAGGACCTGTGAGCCTTTGTCTTCGGACCGACGACATGGGGAGAATGCAACAAAGAGGATTTTGAGTGCTATACATGCTGAGACATGTTGTGTGATATGTGTAGTATACATATATGACAGACCATATGAGTCTGAAGGTTATATATATAAACATGATCCATATGATCTATGGTATGAAGTAATCCGTGTATT
Source organism: Limonium bicolor (assembly GCA_023374045.1). NCBI lineage: Eukaryota > Viridiplantae > Streptophyta > Magnoliopsida > Caryophyllales > Plumbaginaceae > Limonium > Limonium bicolor. The sequence goes on from JAIOTZ010000332.1 coordinate 2,957, forward strand.
CTAATGATATAAGATGCTTGTGAACTTTGGGGTTAAAGTCCTTTTAAGGGGGGTAGATTGAAATACCCCAAACCTAAAAATGGTAATTAAACATCAAGTTATGATGTAATAAGGCTAAAACATGCCTTAGAAACATTGGTACACAAGTTAAACCATAAAAAACACAAGAATACACCATAAAGGCAATTTGTGCAAATACTTGCTCAAGACTTCGTGTAACCTTGGTTAGGACCCAAAGGGAATTCCTAGACCTTATTAAAATTATAAAGAACATGTTAAAGCAATTACCAAAGAAAACCAAGCTCAAAAACAAGTTAAAACACAAATTGTGCTTTAAGACTCCTTAAAGCACATTTTTGAAAAATTGTCTTAGAAATGAGTTTTGAGTGGCTAAATGACCAAGTATACACCTTAATCAACATTTGTACTACTTATTATCACATTAGAAAGCCTAATCCAAAGAATTTACAAAAAAATCACAAATTGGGCACTAATTGTGAATAGTACCCAAATAGTGTCAAACAAGGCCTTAGCTCTTTCTCCCTTGGTCAATGGTCAAATGACCCCCTAAAATATCTAAGGAAAACCAGCTGGGAAGGGGGTTACTCATCACCAAATGCTGTCAACTTCCATAATAAGAAGAGGGGAAAACTAGAAAAGTACTATTTGCTACTTTACAACAAATATCTTTCTTACTTTACTCCCTCATCTCTCCTCTCTTCTCCTTCCTTTCTTCCCCAGTGATTTCTTCATTCTCTTCTGCTCCCAAACCGTAGAAGCTCCAGCTCCATGGCTCCTTCATCTTGCTTTGCTTGCCAAGACCACTACAAAACTTCAAATCACAAATAAAATACATATTATTGCTAGTGGAGTCAAGACATTTCAAGTGCTCTTTTCAAATCCTAAAAATCTGAAGTTTTACTCCATTGAAGGAGCTCCATTTGAAGAGGAAAATTCATGTTTAGAGCTAGTCTACACTCTCTTTGATTCAAGGTAAGAAAAAGCTCCAAAAACTCAAGTTTCTCTTCATTTCCTTACATGGCTGATTTTGGCTTCTTAAGATGCCTTGTTTTATTCCTTGTATTAGCATCTATTCAATCTTCAAGATCTTAGAGGAAGCCTTGCTTTGATTCCTTACCAAAACCTCATTCTAAGATTCCTAAGGTAATTACTCAATCTAGTGCACTAAGCACTCTCTTAGTATTTAAGAGTTATTTTAATGAGTCTACGGGTTTTACCTAGTACTCATTATCATAATTTGAATATTGGTTAGAAGTTTAGCAAGTGAGCAAACTCCCTTGGCCGATTTCAATGAAGAGAGCCAAGAAAAGAAGAGAGAAAAGGGCTTAGAAAACTTAAGGTAAATGACCTACCTTAATGAAGTTTAATGCCTTAAGAGGTTGTGTCTATGTTGATACAAAATTTAGCCTAGAGCTTACATTATAATATGGGTTATATTAACCTTGGAAATGATATAAACAAGCTTATGAACTTGTGACTAAGGAGCTAATGCATAGGAGTTAGAAAAACAATCATGAGGAGAATTATAAGAGCATTTATAAATTTCCATGGGACTATTTTGTGTGCAGGTGGCTAGGATGATTAACATGTTAAAATTCATGTCATTTAAGGGCCTAAGATCCATGTCATTTAAGGGCCTAAGAGCCGTGTCATTTAAGAGCCTTAGTGCTATGCAATTTAAGATTATTGCACCATATTGTATTGATTGTGAATGTCTTGAATTAGGTGAGGAATACAATGAGATAAGGATTTAGTTAACTTGTGTTTATTAGAGAAGAAAACCATGCATTTAGGCATAACAATATAGTAGAGAAGATATGGCAAAATTGGTGTAGAATCCAAGTGTTTTGAGTGTTAGGTGAATTAATATGACCTAGGACTTACTAGGAGTCATTAAAGGAAATTTGAGTAGAAATGAGTTAACTAAGGTATTCTTATGAGTAGGAATGACCTAGAGTTGATTAGGAGGAATTAGAGATTAAAGGGGTGAATTAAACACACTAAAACTATGGTATAAGGAGTGCATTGAATTGTGCAAAAATCTGTAGGAGAATGATGTAAAATGCCTTGAGATGGTTTAGAGATGAACTAGTGTGTATAACTTGGAAAGTAATGGGTGGACTTGGAAGATGGAGATGGAAATGTCTAAGGAGGATTTAGTATGGTCAAGAATATTGAGAGTAAGGTGTAAGGTGTTAAGAGGATGGCTAGAAATGCATAGTTATGTGCAAGCTTGAAAAGGGTGAGTAGAAAATGTTAAGGAAAGGAAATTGTGCAAGGAGTTGCATGTGACTAAGTCTAGTATAACTAGGTTAGTAAACAATGAGTTATGAAGTTAGAATTGAAGAAATGAAGTTAGCACACTCTAGGAAGAGTTGTGAAAAGAATTGGTAAGTAGTACCGCTTGAGATGAGGTTAAGAATGAGTTACAAGGGGATAATGTAAGAATGTTTGAGCTTGTGAGTGTAAACAAGTTACCATAATTGGGTAAATGTGTTGTGGAGTTGTAACCTTATGGTGAGGAGGTTTAAAGTGTTTAAATGGTGTTAGAACATGTTAGGATACATGTGGGAAGTTTAGAAAAGAATTGAGCAAAGGAACATGAGAGAATGACAATTTCAAACTGTAAAATGTAGCAGATTAATGTATGGTCGAGGACTTAGTCCTTGGATAAAGTCTCGGACCACACCTTAAAAACCCCTTGAGAAAAACTTGTTAAGACTAGTCCGGGGCCTAGGTCTTGTATAAAGTCCCGGACCAGTACAAAAAACTTACCAAAAATTGAGTTACAGGGTGGTCTGGGACCTAGGATAGGTACCAAGACCCGGACCACACCATTTTTATTACCGAGAGTTGCCTAGCACACTTGGTCCAGGACTTAATGTCCGGACCAAGACCCGGACCAAACAATTTTTTTACCGAAGGTTACTTTATGAAGGGAAATGAAGGGGCTTGATGAGTAACGCTATTATAAGGATGTTAGGAGTTTTTTGGTGACATTTAATGGTCATTAGGGGTGTGAACAAGTATGAGGTATAATGAGAAATAAACAACTTAAGTGGTTAGGTTTGAACTACAATGACTTAGTAGTATTTAGTTGAAAATCATTAGTGATGATATGAGTTAGGTTAATTAAAAGGAATTAACCACCCGATTTGATGAATGTTATAGGGTTTGAGTAAGTGGACTCCGGAGGAGAGTAGACAACCAACGAATGGTGAACGGTATGGTTTTCTTGTAGCTTGCATGCGAACGAGGTGTCCCTCGGTTTGTGTGCTGTGTGTTTATGTGTTTCGACTAAGCAAGATAAAGCATGCAACCGGTTTACCGTATTTTTGTGTGTTCGTACTATACTAACACAACTTATCTTTGAGGACTTACTAACTATGCTTAGTAAACAATTGTATGAGAACATAACACCCTCCCTAATATTGGTTGGTTAATACCGAAAGAGGTTTAACTAACATCTTCGTCTTTGAGATTTCTACTAACTGGAACTTGGGGGTGTGGAATCCGGAATGGTCTGGTCACATGTGTTTGTAGTAAGAGGTCGGTATCGGTATCGGGTCCGACTTCCATTGAGACGTGTCTTCATACTTGTCGCCTAGAGTCGACAAACAGACTCGGCCACCTCGATTTGTATTTGAAGTGGGAGGCATTATTAAGATGGCGTGGGGGGATCTGCCTACATCCCCAAACTAAGTAATTGTTTATTTAACCAATGGAGTTGATAGCTCATTGGCTAGGGTTACCTTTGACCCGACAAAAATAAACAATGGACTAAAATACAGTCGGTTCTAATTAAAGAATAGTTGACTTTATGAGATAAGATTAAACACGAGAATTAGATAATTCTCAAACTTGAGGAGTTTAAAGGATAACTCACTTACTTAATGAACGTCCATTAAGTCGTTCAATGTGTTTGAGCTATGATTGATTCATATGATTGCATTGTGTTTTATCATACTTCTTATTATTGTTGTATGAATAATCAATTGCATGTATACGACAAAATAGTTATGTGTAGCCCCATTAGCTTGTGGGCTGCACATTAACCGTACCAGCGAAGGTGCTGAGCCCCTCGGGGCATCCATATTATTTTTCAGGTAAATGACAGAAGACGACCCGACCTGAGAGTAGGAGCGGGTAGAAGTACTTGGGATGTTTAGACTTTTGTTACACGAGTTGTGCATGTACATTCGTTTTGTAGATGGTAGAAGTTGTAGTAAGTTGTATTAGGATATGAGCTACCTTATACTCGATATATGTATTTGGTTAAGGTTTTTGTTTATACTTATGTTCGGTATATTCGGGTCCATCAGACCGTAGCTAGATCTTGGAGAATTTAGTAGGCCTAGTTAGTCACGTGGGTGACTAACGGCGGTAACACAACTTTTGTAAAGAATTTCCGCTGCATTGTTAAAATAAGTACTTGGAGGTTATGCGATAATCCCGGTTTTATGAGTTGGGGTGTTACATTGGGTAATCTTTTTGGCATTGGTTCTACACTTTAAATCGTTGTTACAGGCTCGATAGGTTTTTAGGGTTTGTGGTTTAAACCCTGCACTACAAACCCTAAAAATGCCTTCGATGTTTTTAGCATTCCTAGGGTGGTTTTTAGGGTGTTTGGGGTAGGATAATCTTTTTGGCATTGGTTCTACACTTTATATCGTCGTTACAGACTCGACAGGTTTTTAACCCTAAACCCTGCACTACAAACCCTAAAAATGAATTCGATTTTAGCTTTCCTAGGGTGGTTTTTAGGGTGTTGGGGGGGGGGGGGGTAGGATAATCTTTTTGGTATTAGTTCTTCACTTTATATTGTCGTTACTGACTCAATATGTTTTTAGGGTTTGTGGTTTAGGGTCGTTTGACCCTAAACCCTGCACTACAATTCATATAAATGTCTTCGACGTTTTTAACTTTCCTATGGTGGTTTTTGGAGTGTTTGGGGTAAGATTCATTTTGTTAATGAATAAGGTTCATTTTATTATTAAATAAGATTCAGTTTGCTAATGAATAAGATTCACTTTGAAAATACTCATTCTAAAAATATAAAATTTTAAGTTTACCAAAACATATCCATGATGCATATTGTTTTGAAGAGCACGAAAAATGATGAACAATGATATAATTTTTTATTTTTGCACTTATATTTTGTGAGTTTAAAATTTTGAAAAAAAATCTCTCTCCCCCTAGTCCAACTCTCCCCCTGCACCGCCATACATATCTTTTTCTTTTTTATTTTATTTTTTTATTCTCTTAATTTTAGTTGGACCAGTAATGTAATGACATGTGACACTAAAGTCATATTAGAAGGTGGAGTAACCTCCGGGGTCTCCGTTCTGTTAGCAAATTTATGCTTACATTACTGTGTGGATGATAGGTTAATCATATATGTCCCTTTGCTGAAGTTTCAATTCAAAAAATTAAAATTAGTTACCGTTTTCATTTTAACCGCTTAAGTGAAAGCCGTTTATTGGGAAAATTGAATTCTGTTAAACCATTTAACTAATTATTGAAAATATATAAAATATATATGTAAAATAATATCTCACAAAAAGAAAACTGAAATAAAAAACTTCAGACAAATAAAATAAAAGCAGCGTTATCATGTTTCCAGTGTCGAATCCCTCACCCTATACAAAGGAAATTACTCATATATGTTGTAATCTTTTACCCTATAGTTAGAGTCGATCAAATCCAACCCGGCCCAGCCCGAAAAAAAGTTTAAAAAATCAGGTTTAAAATTTTTTTGGGTAGATTTGTAAAAAGATTAGACCTGAATTAAAAACTGGGTCGGACTCTAGATAAAATTTTAGATCTGAAATAAAGCTCGGCTCTACCTGAATTTAAATATATATTACTATTTAAAAACATACAGATAATATAATATATATTTAATGTATTTTTATATAATATATAAGTTTTATTTAGAATTTATTAATTATTTAATATTTTATGTTGAATTTTCTTATTTATTTATAACTTTATTATTTATTCAAATTTTCATTAACTATTTATCAGAAATGAAAAAATCGGACCACGTAGCGGTAGGGTCAGAAAAAAACTGGACCTGGCCCGGCCAAGCTCGAGATATAAAAAACTGAACCTGGACATTAGAAACAGGCCCAACCCGGCCCGAGAAATAAAAAATCAAACCTGGACATTAGAAATAGACCCGGCGACTATAAAACTCTTTCCAGGCCCAAACCCAGCCCGTCCACGTATTTGATCAGCTTTACCTATAGCCTATGCAGATAACATCATGGAAACTTAAATTAACAATATAGTAAGAGGAATGGAATTAACATTACACTATGAGAAATGACAAACCATACTGAATTTACACCTCCATCCAAGTGCTTGATAAGTGTGAAATTGATATGGTTTATAGGCGCTAAATTCTTATTTTATACAACCTTTTTATGCACTTTCTCACATTTAGCGTATGCTTTTCATGACTCTTACTTTGGGAGAGAACTATGCCAATTTTTATGCTAAAAGCAGGAAATGATGGTGAAAATGCATAGTTCTCCTCAAGAGCATTCCAACGCCGTAAACGGGGAGCAACTCGGAGCTCAAACGAAGAATCTGGACCCTGTCGAAGTTTACGGAGAAAAAGAGCATAAATATACACATGTCTGGATCTTTGTCCGGCTAACTGGTTCGGACGGGTGGTCCGGACACCTCAAAACTGCATTTTTTACACACGTCCGGATCTCTGTCCGGCTAAGTGACCCGGACGCGTTGTTCCTGTCCGGCTAACTGACCCGGACGGAGACCCGGACGCACCCAGAAGGCTGTTTTCGAATCTATAACGTGTTCGGATGATGTGTCCGACCCTGTGATCTGGACGTGCTCAGAAGGACAGAAATATTTACGACCACGAGTGCAGCGCGGAGATTTCGATACATATACGCGTCCAGCAACGCTGTCCGGCTAAGTGACCCGGGCGTAGATCCGGATGTCTCACAAACGCAGAAATCTTGCCTGACAACTTTATCTCTTGTCCGGCTAAGTGACCCGGATGGGTGAGCCGGACATGTGTATTTTATGTCCAAAAATTCTATTTTAAAGGGGCGTGCACGAGACAAAAGAAAACATTTAGAATTGAGAGACGAGAGCCGATATTGAGACAGAACAACGCCACGCCCTTCTACACCACCAGATTGGAGAATTTATGCATCAATTTCATCAGTTTGTTCAACCCTACAACTAGCAGTTCTTTAGATTTGACATAGAGATGATTTTTACCCCTTTTTCTCTAATGTTTCCTCTTTCGATATGCTCGACTAAGGGATTAAACTCCGGGGAATGGTGGTTGTAAATAGTGAGGTTTTGTAGAATTAATTCGTTGATTTGGGATCTATCAAGGGTTCGTTTCAGATTATAAATCTTGTTTGCGCTACCAATAAAACTTGCTACTTTATTTTTAGCTTTGCGAAAGTTGTCAAGATCTGATCCGTGATTGATAGCTAGGTCGTTATGATCTGTTAATATGTGGAGAGCTTTATCTGATTGATGAGTTTAGCCTTCAGATACAATTTAAGTTCGTGTGCTTAATCCTTTTGCCTTTGTTGTGATAAATTCATGATTTGATTTATCGTGTTCTATGCAAGAGAGTTTTATTTTGCTAGGATTTAGTCATTTAGAAACTTGTTAGAATTAGCCGAACCCTATTCCCCAATCAACTGGTAATAGAACTGCATGACTTAACTAGGAAAGACCACCTAAACCCAGAGTTCCGTTTTTATTATCTTACTCTCAGTTGCTTTTCCTTCGCTTTTCAATTTTATTAAACTAAATTTTCCCCCCAATTTTTAGCCTTTGCTAGGATTAGATTTGCTTTCTTAGTCCCCTGGTTCGATACCCCGGTTGCTCATATTAACTGCTACGACCGGGAATTATTTTGCAACCCGTAGGTTTATTTTATTTATTAATTTCTATGATTAATTTTGTAGTTTTTAATATATCAAAAAGACCGTTTGCAAATTGGTGCCGTTGTCGGGGACTAGATTTTTATCTAGTCCTTAGCCTTGGTTGTTAGTTTATTTTGTTTTTATTTGTGTTTTATTTTACTTTGTTTTCTTTCCTTCTATTTTATTTTATCTATTTGCTTAATTTTATTTTTGTTTATTTCAGTATTTTTCATATATTACTTTTCTATCATTTATCTTATTTTAGTTTTAATTCCCTTATTTTGTGTTTGTTTCTTTTTCTTACCTTTTGCAGGTAGTTGATGGTACATACTCGTTCTCGGTCGGATACTTACATTGATTTAAATAAGGTTCTAGACCCAGAGATCGAGCGTACCTTTCAGTGAGCTAGACGCCAACAAAGGTTTCAAAGACAACTAGGCATGGCGGCTCCAGTAAATGGTGCTCAGGCGATGAGGCAGTTCAATCGACCTGAAGCTGTACCTAAAAGGAGTCCGGTAGTCCTTCCTGTGCTCACACCTGCACTTACAGAGGAGTGGAAGGGCCTGAAGCCTTTTCACCAATCTAAGGTTGTTCGGGAGCTACCTAGAGGCACCTTCGATGGCACCAATCCTAATGACGCTCTAGATCATGTAAATCGGTTTCTCATTCATATTGATCAGATCGGGTGTTATGAAGGTTTGTTAGAGTTTGTTCGGTTGAGTCTCTTTCCTAATACCCTATCTGGTGAGGCTGTTAATTGGTTTTATCATCTTTCTTCTGGTATTATCACGACATGGGAGCAGATGACTACCAGTAACTACAATAAATATTATCCTATTTCTAGAACTATTGACTTGGTAGCTGCTTTGCTTGCTTTTAAACAGACAGGATCTGAGACGATATGTGAGGCATGGGATAGATTTAAGGAGATGCTTTGCCAGTGCCCACACCATGACCAAGACATGACCTGCATAGCCATGACGTTCTTCCACGGACTCCACCATATACATAAGGCTGAGGTACGATCTGCTTTAGGTGGTGACATCCTCAACAGATCCGGCACCGACTTCATGGAGGCCATGGAGACTTATATTGATGAGGTGCGCCAGTGGGGATCAGAAGGTAGCAGGTCTATAACAGTTGGGGAAAAGGGTGTGTAGAATCTTGATCCTTGGATGGCACACATGGAGGAGACTCAGGCATATCAAACTACTCTGGTAAGTTCTCTAGTTTAAAGATTTGATGATTAACCAGCAACCAGTGCAGCAGGTAAAGAGGATAGCTACAAGCTCATCAGATCCACTTTGTTGTCAATGTGGGGGCGCTCATGCTTTTGAGATGTGCCCACAATTGGAGGAGATGAGACAAGCTGAGGAAGATCACTTTGTGGGGTAGGGGAACTACCAGCCTTGGAATAACAATCAACATCCAAATCTCAGGTATGGTAATCCAAATAATGCTTTGAACTCTAACCTTTTACAGGGCAACCAGTAGGGACCGCCTGGGTTCTCTCGGCCTTCTTATAATCAAGCCCGCCTACAAGGCCAGTTTCTGTAGAGCCAGAGTTCTTATCAACTCGTTGCACCTCCCCAACCTGTTAAACCCTCTTCTGATGCAAAGATGGACCAACTTCAAGAATTGATTGCATCCATGGCGAGTACTCAGAAGACTCACACTGAGACTCAGAATAATATCAATCAATCCTTGATGGTTGGTCAGAGAAATTTGGAGAACTTAGTTCAAGTATGCAGCATCAGATGAATCAAATGAACCAGATACTCTATAATCAGCAACAACAACGACAACCTGGCACATTTCCTTCTCAACCTCATCTAAACCCGAAGGAATCAGCTAAGGTGTTGGTTGTTTGTGAAGAAGTGGTATCTCCTGTGGTTGATCTTGAAGATGAGCTCTCATCTGCTACAGTAACATTGAAAAGTGGAAGACAATTGGAAGATAAGCAGAAAGAACAAGTGGCTGAAGACCAAACTGGTGAAGAGATCAACCCTTCTTCTGTTGATGTACCATCAAGGTCTCCAGTCCCTCCTGTGTTAAATTCTGAGGAGATCCAGGCTCCTATTCTTCCCACTACATCTCCTTCTCGTATTACTATTGTGGAGGGTGATTTTTCGGTATGAGGGGGGTCTATCTAAATATGGTTCTTGACTGAAAAGCCTAGATCCTAAATGCCATTCGTGGAGGGTGAAAACCTGTCACCTTGGCATCCCTTAAATACCTACTCTATACCGTCTTTCCCAGAAAGCATAAGGGGAATGCTAGTGAGCACTACACCCGCTCTCAAGGGCCCCACGCGGACTTGTGCCTCTATAAGGCGGGATTGACTAGAGTCGCCACCTAGTTTGACCTAAAGAACTAGGAAGGAAAGGGAAAGAGGGTTCTAAGAACCGTTAATTGACTCTGAGATTATTGTCTATGGATAGGACTTATCTGGTCATGTCAGAGATTCCGTGTGGGTTCGCACTGGGTTACACCCTTAGAAGTGGCAACGACCAAACTTCGGATTGGTGCCCGAGGAAACTCGGTCTCCCATTGTCGGGATTGTCTTCTTCAAACCTTTTAGAGAGATTCATTTAAAGCCAAAGGATAGGATTGAGTGGGGGCTGAGGAAGAGAGTGGATGAGGCGAGCTTTTCTGCCAAGCTAGCGCCAAGAAGAAGAATGAGTGAACTCGGATGAGAATTAGGGAAAGTCTGAGGTTGAGCGAATAGACAAGACTTAGTGTCTGATGGTTTGAAGTTTGTGGGAGCCAAAGAAGGTTTGAGCGTTTTGAGAGATATGAGAGCCACCTTAGAGGGGAAAAGGGTTTTTTGTTTGGAATGGGGTCGCACCCTAGATGGGCTGCCTACGTACTCAACTCCATGTTGAGATCAGACCTTACGTAGTTCACGACATTTTGGGGTTTTTTTGGATATTTTTTGAGATGTTTAAGATTTAGAAGGGTTCGGAGTTTTGAGAAGTTTCAGGTTTAGGATGCTAGTCTGTGAGACGCTCGGGTCCGTGAGACGTTTGAAACCTTGAGATGTCGAAGTCGTGAGACGCTTGGGTCTGTGAGACGCTCGGGTCTGTGAGACGCTCAGGTCTGTGAGACATTCGAATCATTGGAATGACAAAGTCTGTGAGACGCTCGGGTCTATGAGACATTTAAAGTGTAGGAGAAATTGAAATTGAATTGAAACTGGAGTTGAAACGGGGTTGAATGAATATTGATTTGAATTGAATTGAAAAAATTTGGATTTGAATGAGTTTGGAATTGAATTTGAATTTGAATGAGTTTGGAATTGAATTTGAATTTGAATTAAATCGAACGAAGTTTTGAATTGAATTGAAGTTAGAATGAATTGGATTGAAATGTTTGAAGAATTAAATGAATTAGAATTGAATTAGGCTGAATGAATTGGGTTTGAATTAAATTTGGTTTGAATTTGAGTTGGGTCTGAAAAACAGACCGGGTCAAAGTTGGACCGGATTGGGCCTTGGTCAAGGATTGGGCTGGATTGGGCCTGAATTGGGCTTGGGTTGAGATGGGCTTTGATTTTATTTACAGGGTTGGGCCACACATGGATTGGGCCCGATGGGCTTATTGGGCTGAATGGGTCAAGCTAGAAGTGGGTCAGGCAAGAAGTGGGCCAGGTTGAGTGATTTGGGCCTGGTTTGTTATTTGGGCTTGTTGGAGAGAAAAATTGATTGGGAATATTGGTCTATATACATATATACATATTTTAGGTGTGTGTTTTAGGGTTTAGGGGTGTCACCACCACGAGATTGGTCAATGACCCATCAGTCCAGGGGGACCCCTCTATCCTAATGGCTTGGACCTAAGGACATAGTAACTATGGTTTAGAATATAGACGAGTGAGTATATATACATAGCAACATGAATTTAAAACGAGCAGTTAGCACACGACAAACAAATCAAATCTGTAATTCAATCAATGAATAATCTAAAACCGAAATAAACCTGATTGGTTTCTGTTTGTAACTAAAGTGGAAATCAGAGAAACAATGAAGTTAGACACGAATCTCAATTTATAGAAGCAAGTGGCGTTAAAACAATTCATTTAGCAGAAAGCAGCTTAGAAGAATACATTTACATTAAGATATAACTATCGGTAATAATACAAAACTAGACAAGACGATGAGTTGTGCCCCTAGGCTGAGTATTTAACAGATATACATACACAAGCAAAACAGATTAACACTGGTACGAATTTTGAACACAGGAAGGGATACCAACCCTTGAGTTAATCAATTTGATCAACTCTTGCAAAAACAAAATTGGCTACAATCGATCTACACACACAAGGCTTGACAGGAGCATCTGAGCATCCAGTCATTCTCGGGATCCAACAGTTTGCCCGGGCCAGAGTTCAGAGCGGGTACCTCAGCGAAACACAAATTAAAAGTGTAAGTAAATATTTCCAAAACAAATATACACTCGCAGATTTCAATAGCATTTCCAGTCCCCAAGTATTATGCCGCAGACACTGGGTCTGAGTTCGAAGGCACATCCAGAGAAGCAAACACTAGAACTAAACCTGGTTAACCGGTTCAAAGAGGAAATTAACAACATCTGGCTTGGATTCCGATAAACATCTCCATTTTTAAGTTAGATCAAATAAAATGAAATAAAACGGACAATCTAACTGGACATCTCCTTCATAACCGGTTTGGAAGTACTGCCACAAAATGAAGAAAATGGAACTGAAGAGGAGAGGGTGCATTACCGAGAAAACGCTGGCTAAATCAGCAAATGACGATTGGAACTTCAAAGTAATTTCAGTAAATCCAAGCTGGGACTTCGCACACCAGCTTCGGTTCGAGCCTGCTCCACCTTCCTTCTTGTGTCCGCTCGCGCGAACCGGGAAAACTTCAGTCGATGGGCGAGCGATGATTTCCTTTTTGGTTGAGTTGTGAAGGTACGCCAGGGTAGAAGAATCAAGATCGTGAGGGAGTGGTATCTGGTTCTGGTAGATTTTGAGATATAAAATTTTGAAGACAGAAGGGGAGGGGTTTTTTGTTCTGGAGATCGACAGAAGGGGAGGGGTTTCGTGAGGGAATGTTGTTCAATTTTTGGTGCCTGTCTTCAGTCGGAAGTGTTTTTTTGAGATGGAAATCGAATGAGAAAGAAAAGAGAAGCACCGATCGATTTTTTTTGTGAACCAACAGCAGAAAAAACATGATGTCGACTTGAAGAAGGAGATGGGTGGAGAGCAATTCCAGAGTGGATATAGCAATTTTCAAGCATACCGTTGGAGCCCTTAGACATGGTCTTGGAATTTTCTTAGTGTATTTTCGATTTCACATATCTGTTCGAAGAAAATAGTAGAGGGGCGGGGACAGGGAAGAAGAAGACGGAGGCAGATGAAGCAGACCGTGGTGGCTACTGTCTTCCATCATCGGTTCATATTTTGAAGAATCGAAATAGAATGGCCAAGAAGGTTGTGTGGTCGGTGGTAATGGAGAGGATGAACAGAGATGTCCCTTGACAAGAGATATTGAGGAGGTTGTGCTCCTGTTCGAATCAGAAGAATCAAAAATGGGGACGGGGTGAATCGCCAGGAGAGAAGAAGATGAACACCGCGACAGCAAAAACAAAAAAAAATGTTGACGTCGATCAAATGCCCTATGTCGGCTCGCCTTTACTGTAGGTTTTCTACTGTTTTATAAGCTGAGATTAGGGTTTTAGCAAAGAAAATTGGATGTTTGTCGAGATGGGTTTCGTCTGGGTCTAGGCAAAAATGTATGGGCCGGAGCCTTTGATCGAACTGGTGTCCGGTTGATCGAGGGCAGCTAGAAAAAACGAAAGCAACTTGCCTTCACCCAGATTCAAACCCAACATCTATGGGTTTCATTTCAACTCATACTAACCAACTTAACCAATGCATTTATTTGCTATCAGAATGAGAGGAATAGCAGGAAAAGGTGTAACTCGGATTTGAATAAGTTTCCTCAAAATTCTAATGAAAGCGCGGAGTGAACTAAGATGTTTTATATGTGACAATGAGATTTTATTTTTAACTGCCGTAAAATAAGAAAATGGAGACAAGAGCATATAAATAATAATAAATGTAAATAATCTTCAAAACAATAATGCTAAGATAAAATAAAAGAAGATACAATAAGTAAAAATAAGTAAAGTATCAATGAAATGATATAAAATAAACATGTAACAAAATGGCATGAACTAAAATTAAAATAAATACGCAAATAAATAAGTGAATAAAACTGAACACACTAATATGGAATAAATCGAAAATAAAATAGGTAAATAACGAAAAGGGGTGGAATCGATGTTTTGAAAATTGATTTAGAAAATTTGTCATAAAATGACAATTTTATTTTGGTATGCACATGAGTAAGTTTTGAAATGAAAGGTGATGACCCCATTATTTTTTGCATTTTCCAGAATTTTGCTTTATAGGGTGAGAATTTTTGGTGTCTACAGATGGCTCCCCTTGATTCAATTTTGCAAGCCCTTGCAGAATTGGATCAAGGTTGAGAGGGCGCCAAAAATTCTCACTACGGCTTTGTAGTGCATTGGGATGCGGTCGTGAGGAATATATGTATGAATGCGACAGGAAATGATATGATAGCTGAATTCATGAAGATTTATTACGAGCCTCAACTAGACCTCTGATATCTAGTCATAGGACTTATGGCAAGCCTATGATACTAACAATTAGATTGATTGGGGTGCACGAGGACTTATGACGAGCCTCAACTAGACCTCTGACATCTAGCTATAGGACTTATGACGAGCCTATAATGCAATTGAAAGTACGAGGACTTATGACGAGCCTCAACTAGACCTCTGAATCTAGCTATAGGACTTATGGAGCCTATGATACTAACAATTAGATTGATTGGGGTGCACGAGGACTTATGACGAGCCTCAACTAGACCTCTTGACATCTAGCTATAGGACTTATGACGAGCCTATAATGCAATTGAAAGTACGAGGACTTATGACGAGCCTCAACTAGACCTCTTGACATCTAGCTATAGGACTTATGACGAGCCTATAATACTTTGGTTGTGTACCGTACTAGTAGCGTAATAGCTGCCCAGCAGGCGGATGTGAAACGATTTCGCACTAGTAGCGTAATAGCTGCCTAGTGGAGGAAAAGTGGTGGGATCGTACTAGTAGCGTAATAGCTGCCTAGCAGGCGGATGTGAAACGATCTCGCACTAGTAGCGTAATAGCTGCCTAGAGGAGGGAAAATATTGGGACCGTACTAGTAGCGTAATAGCTGCCTAGTGGGTTATGAAGTGAACGATCTCGCACTAGTAGCGTAATAGCTGCCTAGTGGAGGAAAAATAGTGGGACCGTACTAGTAGCGTAATAGCTGCCTAGCAGGCGGATGTGAAACGATCTCGCACTAGTAGCGTAATAGCTGCCTAGAGGAGGGAAAATATTGGGACCGTACTAGTAGCGTAATAGCTGCCTAGTGGGTTATGAAGTGAACGATCTCGCACTAGTAGCGTAATAGCTGCCTAGTGGAGGAAAAAAGGCGAGACCGCACTAGTAGCGTAATAGCTGCCTAGCGGGTTATGAAGTGAACGATCTCGCACTAGTAGCGTAATAGCTGCCTAGTGGAGGAAAAAAAGGCGAGACCGCACTAGTAGCGTAATAGCTGCCTAGCGGGTTATGAAGTGAACGATCTCGCACTAGTAGCGTAATAGCTGCCTAGTGGAGGAAAAAAAGGCTAGACCGCACTAGTAGCGTAATAGCTGCCTAGCGGGTTATGAAGTGAACGATCTCGCACTAGTAGCGTAATAGCTGCCTAGTGGAGGAAAAAAGGCGAGACCGCACTAGTAGCGTAATAGCTGCCTAGCGGGTTATGAAGTGAACGATCTCGCACTAGTAGCGTAATAGCTGCCTAGTGGAGGAAAAAAGGGCGAGACCGCACTAGTAGCGTAATAGCTGCCTAGCGGGTTATGAATGAACGACTCGCACTAGTAGCGTAATAGCTGCCTAGTGGAGGAAAAAAAGGCGGGACCGCACTAGTAGCGTAATAGCTGCCTAGCGGGTTATGAAATGAATGATCTCGCACTAGTAGCATAATAGCTGCCCAGTGGAGGAAAAGACGGGACCGCACTAGTAGCGTAATAGCTGCCTAGCGGGTTATGAATATGTGTTCGATTGTGAAAGAACTTTACGGGTATATGTAAATGATATGCGATGTGAGGTGTTTAAAACAAATGCACTGGTTAAATCGAGACTCCCTGTTTGTGGATGTAGAATCCTTTTTCTATGAGTTGATGGCTCCAGAGTTGCTTCAAAGCTTCGGGATGGCTCTGCCATGGCTTCAAAGATCTGAGATGGCTCCATCATGCGTTGATGGCTCCGGTATACACTGGTGGCTCCGGTATACACTGGTGGCTCCGGTATGCACTGATGGCTCCGGTGTGACCAATGGTCTCGGGGTGGTTGGTGGGTTCGACATGGTTGGTGATTTGTGGCAGTTTGTGGGCTTTGATTTGCCTTGAGATTTTTTTTTTCAGGGTGGTTTGATGGCTTCGATGATAGATTTATTGTTGTTTGACGGAAAGTTGTGGACTTTGTAGTGAGTGAATGGCTTTTCACGAGTGAATGATGAAACACTGTTGCATGACTTTGTTGGGAGTTCCCAGCATGGTTCCAGGATTTCCGTGGATGGCTCCAGGATGACCTTGTGATGATTGAGCATGATGATGCTTTGGTTGGTTCACTTTAATGACACCGAGGGGAAAATGGAAGTTTTCACCTTTGATGTGGTCGCACCCTGAACGGGCTGCCTACGTACTCAATTCCATATTGAGATCAGACCATACGTAGTTCGATGCTCTGTGGGCGAGGCTTTGATGATGAATCGGCTCCAGTATGGTTCAGAGGTGGCTCCCGTATGGCTCTCTGGCTCTTGGGATGGCTTCTGGATAGCTCTAGGAATGGTTCCAATGTCTGAGAATGGCTCCCGTATTGTTCTCGAACTGTTGGGGAGGCTCCCGCATGGCTCCAGGAATGCTCTGGAATGGTTTCTGCATGGCTTTCAAATGGCTCTTGTACGATCTCGGTATGGCCTTGGGATGGCTCCAGGTTTGACTTCTTTTGATCGGGAATTGAGCTTCAATAACTGCAACTGAAGTCGACTTTCAGCGAGACTAGGCAGAGTACTTACAAATCGGATGCTGATGATGAATTGGTTATGATGCATGAAGATATTAAATGTCGGATACGATGCAAAATGCATATGCAATTTTTGGAGAGAAGGTATGGCCTTATCTTTATTAATATGAGGTTTACGAATATAAGACATCTTTGGTTCGATCTTGAGTGATTGTTCAACTGGAATGCGTGAATCACTTTCCTCTCACGGGGGATATGGGTCAATCTCTTGTGAGTGTGGTTGTGTGTGCTAATGGTGTGATGATGCTCTCGATGCTCGGAGTAGTATTTTCCTTAGAATTTCTTTCGAGGTTATGAACTTTCTGTTCCTCACAATTCCTCACCTGCAATGGGGTAGGCCGATTATGATTTGGTGGTTCAGTTGAAGAGTCACTCGCACTCTAAAGACCTTGTGAGATTAGGTCACACTCATTCGCTAACGGTCCCTTTGGTATGACGGGACATGTTGATAACAAGTACGAAACTTATGATTCATGTTTCAGATCCGATACTTTCGGTCAACGCTCATCATCTAACGAGTCAGAGGTCTTTTATTGGGTTATAACGGGGCTGAGGGGTATGATGTATGTTACATGGGACTGGGGAATTTATTTGGGAATTGTGGAGCTTTTGTGCAATAGAGGACGTGTTTCACCTTTGCCATGGGTGGAATGATTGGACGGGTTTTGATAACCTTTTATTGGTTTCTATGGGACATCATTGGTCCTTCTGATTTGGATTTCTCCTTCTTGCCTCTTCTGGTGCTCGATTTGAACTTTCTTCTCATTTTGTTTTTTTTGAAACTGCATTTGGCTCATCAACTTTCTCAAGCGTTCTCTGCTTTGTATTTTGGCTTTCAGCTCTGGAGTTGCATTGACTCATCGATCTTCTTGAACATTTTCGGTGTTCTTTTTTTGTGTTTGGCTTTGGAGTTGCATTGACTCACTGATTTCTTCAAGCATTTCATTTGTTGTTTTTGTGAAGATGGTGGGGGAGAGACCATGGCTCCGGCTCCTTTGAGATCCTCTATTGCAAGGGCAAGTAAGTATATGCACGTGGGTTGGCATGTTGTGGAGTTCACAGAAAAAGGTTTATCGTGAAAGGCTCAGCGGGGCTCACTAAGGGATTATGTACAGGGCAGTCAAAGCTTTTTGGCTTTGTGGGGATTTTGATCCTAAGTGCCTCGTCATTCTCATTATTCAATGATTGTTTTCTTACTCTTCTCAAATCTTTGCATGAATCACAGTTCGTATCATGTTTATCGACATTGCTCTCACTATGATTTGTGCCTCTCCATGTGCTGAAGGAATGCACAGGTCGCTCGTGGTTTTACCTCAATTGGAACTCTTTACCTTCCCTCATCACTCAATGGATTGTCCAAAACACTCATTTGAAATTCGAAGGAAAATACCGCTCTTTGTACACTACTCACTTTGGT
Source organism: Limonium bicolor (assembly GCA_023374045.1). Classification (NCBI taxonomy): domain Eukaryota; kingdom Viridiplantae; phylum Streptophyta; class Magnoliopsida; order Caryophyllales; family Plumbaginaceae; genus Limonium; species Limonium bicolor. The sequence continues at coordinate 21,503 of JAIOTZ010000332.1, forward strand.
ATGTGGTGCTGATTTTGATTGGACCCTTGAGTTCATTGACGGGTCAAGAGTTTGGTGATTCAAACACTATGTTCAAACAATCAATCAAGCTTTTCACCGAAGACATCGTTTCGATATGGGAGTATGCAAATGCAATTATCTACAATGCAATATGATGTGGTAATATGGAATTACTATGTATAGGATGCATGAAATGATGAGAATGAAAATGACTCATTCGAATTTTGGTTCGATTTTTTTTGCTTGTTTTTTTTAATGGATGCAATGCATGAGTGGTAAGGTTATGACTAGTCTCGCTTGAGCCGAACTCAGCTTGCGGTTCATGAAGCTCATCCCGTTATTGTAAGCCCTGAAGAAGGTCAAGTTGTTGGATGTGATGTGAGAGAAGTTGTTTCAAAATGGTATTTGGTCAATGATTGGCTCCTGGGATCTGGAATTTTAGGGAGTGAAAACTCCCGCATGGTGATCCCATGATATGACAGTGACTGCATTTTTTGGGATTTTTGAAGGTATGTTTTTTATTTTGGGATTTTTTGGATGTATGACTTTTTTGGATTTTTGGATGTGTGATTTTTTTGGAATTTTTTTTTTGTGCATGCTTTTTTGTGGTTGTTGGTCTCTATGTACATGGTATGCTGAATGGAAAAAAAAAGCTTGAATGCTCAGTATTTCTTGCTATCACTTCGAAGATCATGTCGCCACTCATAGGCAAAGACAGTTATTCACCTGCAAACACGACCATTATTGTAGAAAGAATAATCTGACAAATGTTAGCATGCTTGAAAAATGGGATGGATGCTCTTGTGAGGTGTGTTGGAAATGTAACATGTGATTATGCATTTTCCTAAGATGAGTGTGATTCATGCATGATTAATGAATTTGAACTGAATGAGAATGCATGCAACTCTTTTCCTTTCTGCCATGAATGTGTTGCATGCTTTTGTTTGTTGGTTGTTTTATTAGCTTGTTCCCAAAAGAAGCTACATTTTAGAAAAACGGTTTTGAAAAAACGTGTTTCCGAAGTGGTGGATTTTCGCAGTAGGAATTTTGACGCTCGGTCATTCGCAAATAAAATAGGGAGTGGGGGACCCTATACACATTGATCTAAATAAATTCAAAGGGAATGTACAACCTATACACAAAGTCTATTCAGAAATTGACAAGAGAGAAAAGAATGCTAGGGGAAAACCTATACATCAATTCTAAAAGTCATTAAATGGGGGAGTTTGAGCTTAAAACTTCTCCCGAATTCTTCTACTTCGTCTTCGGGCTTCTGACTGACTACTCATTCGTCTCCGGGCTCCTGATTGATCGTTTGCTCGTCTTTGGGCTCTTGCAGCGAAGCAGTACTGTGATCATACAAAACAGGTTGGTGTTCTTCTGACTCTCAACAGTTTGAACTCGAACAGTCGTTGCTAGTTAATCAACTCGGGTTGGTACATCTCTTATTTTTGACTCAAACTGCGTTGTCGATCTTCATGTGCTCCATCTGCTCCGACGAGGGAAATAAGGGGCGTTTTTTGAGAAAGGAAAGGTGAATGATCAAGCACAAGTTCTTTGTGAAAATCCACCACTTATGTGAAAACACGAATGACTAGTACGCTCCACAATAATGACCGCTGCTCTTGAAGGTGGGTTGAACTTCAAAAATAGCGGGTCGCAACATGGGGACTAAATCATTTATTTGAAATACGTTTATGAAAATCAACTTTGAAAATTGTTTTGAAAAACAAGTTTGAGAATATCCGTGAAAAATGTTGTTTAAAATTATTTGTAAAAAGCATGTTTTTGAAATCTGTTTTTGAAATGAAATTTATGAGAAGTATTGTTTGAAAATCATTTATAAACAGTAGATTTTTGAAATTTGTTCTTTGTAAACCGCTTGACAAAGTTTATTTTTTGGAAGACTTTGATTGAAATCAATTTTGAAAACTGTTTTGGAAATAACAATTTTGAAATCATTAGAGATGAACGACTTTGAAGATATTTCATTAGAGTGTTGGACATGATTCATTTTCTGATTTTGCTCATTTTTGAAACGTGATCACACATAGATGTAAGTGTAAAATAAAAATCGTGGCTGATTTTATGTGGAGCCGAGTGCGAATGATTGGGATAATCACCTTCCAGATCAATCAATGCTTCCATACCACCGGGGGAACCGTCGTTCCTTCACTGTTCATCTCTCGGGATTTATCTCTGTTATGCCTTGTGGGGCACGTCATTAAGAAAGTCCGGAGTGCTTAAGTTCGAAAGGTCAGGATACCCGAAGTGGTACAGTCACACGAGCCACGGCCGGGGATTATCACAACATACTCACTTTTGGGAAACTTGGGGAAGCACTGCATGGGAACGGGTCTCTCGTCATCTGCACGGTCAGGTGTGTCTAAAGTCCAAATTATTCACTAACTACGTTGTGCCATGTATGGGTATCCGGTAAATACGGGATCCTCTATGGACGTGTAGCGTGACATTGGGCTCTAGAGACACCCGTGGTGCAGAGGAACAATGGAGAACTGAGCCCATGCAATCTTCGGGGTAAGGCAGAAGGGTGGTCAGACAGGCGGCATACAAGGGGGTGACTACCCATAAAACCCGTCCTAGACACCGGATTAGGCAGCTGGACACTGAAGGCTCAGAGTTCACTATATGCTGGCTTTGACTCGGATATGGAGGATAATTTTGGATCATGAGTCTTCAGGGCGTAGGTCGGTGACCGTCTCGCCTCGTGGGCTTAACCACTCAATGAGTGACCCGACTCATGGGAAATCAATCGTGGACCGATTGGGATGCCGTGACTCGTGGAAATAGGGGTGACACAGAGGAATGCATGTCCTAAGCTACCCATGCACTCACAACTTGTAAATGTAAAGGCGGTAATGGTGTAGGTCAATGACCGTCTCACCCCGCAACAAGCAACAATAATATGAATGCTGTAAATAAAACAGAGCAGAACGAACAACCCTATTTACTAGCTGTTTTGTCTTGAAGGCGGTAATTTCCAATTGGTTGTTTTTTAACCTAAAGGGAAGTTAGCTTCATTCAATCCTAAGTGTGTCTCTTTCTAAGTGTGAGCTAATTATTAACCCAATTGTTGCAATGTTTGTTGAGGATCTAATAAATCCTATCTGTCCTCATCAGCTACACACTCTAAGTGTGGAGTAGAATAATCCTGGAGGCTTTGAAAAGAATCTCAAGAAGGTTTCGAAAGAAGTGGGGAAGTCCCGACAATTTTGAATGGAGTTCAGTCTTCCTTGAGTTTGAGAAAAACTTACTCAAGTTTTCCCCAGCAGAGTCGCCATTCTGTGGAGGGTGATTTTTCGGTATGAGGGGGGTCTATCTAAATATGGTTCTTGACTGAAAAGCCTAGATCCTAAAATGCCATTCTGTGGAGGGTGAAAACCTGTCACCTTGGCATCCCTTAAATACCTACTCTATCGTCCGTCTTTCCCAGAAAGCATAAGGGGAATGCTAGTGAGCACTACACCCGCTCTCAATGGGCCCCACGCGGACTTGTGCCTCTATAAGGCGGGATTGACTAGAGTCGCCACCTAGTTTGACCTAAAGAACTAGGAAGGAAAGGGAAAGAGGGTTCTAAGAACCGTTAATTGACTCTGAGATTATTGTCTATGGATAGGACTTATCTGGTCATGTCAGAGATTCCGTGTGGGTTCGCACTGGGTTACACCCCTTAGAAGTGGCAACGACCACAACTTCGGATTGGTGCCCGAGGAAACCTCGGTCTCCCATTGTCGGGATTGTCTTCTTTCAAAACCTTTTAGAGAGATTCATTTAAAGCCAAAGGATAGGATTGAGGGGGCTGAGGAAGAGAGTGGATGAGGCGAGCTTTTCTGCCAAGCTAGCGCCAAGAAGAAGAATGAGTGAACTCGGATGAGAATTAGGGAAAGTCTGAGTTGAGCGAATAGACAAGACTTAGTGTCTGATGGTTTGAAGTTTGGGAGCCAAGAAGGTTTGAGCGTTTTAGAGATGAGAGCCACCTTAGAGGGGAAAAGGGTTTTTGTTTGGAATGGGGTCGCACCCTAGATGGGCTGCCTACGTACTCAACTCCTGTTGAGATCAGACCTTACGTAGTTCACGACATTTTGGGGTTTTTTGGATATTTTTTGAGATGTTTAAGATTTAGAAGGGTTCGGAGTTTTGAGAAGTTTCAGGTTTAGGATGCTAGTCTGTGAGACGCTCGGGTCCGTGAGACGTTTGAAACCTTGAGATGTCGAAGTCTGTGAGACGCTTGGGTCTGTGAGACGCTCGGGTCTGTGAGACGCTCAGGTCTGTGAGACATTCGAATCATTGGAATGACAAAGTCTGTGAGACGCTGGGTCTATGAGACATTTAAAGTGTAGGAGAAATTGAAATTGAATTGAAACTGGAGTTGTAACGGGTTGAATGAATATTGTTTGAATTGAAATTGAAATAAATTTGGATTTGAATGAGTTGGAATTGAATTTGGAATTTGAATGAGTTTGGAATTGAATTTGAATTTGAATTAAATCGAACGAAGTTTTGAAATTGAATGAAGTTAGAATGAATTGGATTGAATGTTTGAAGAATTAAATGAATTAGAATTGAATTAGGCTGAATGAATTGGGTTTTGAATTAAATTTTGGTTTTGGAATTTGAGTTGGGTCTGAAAAACAGACCGGTCAAAGTTGGACCGGATTGGGCCTTGGTCAAGGATTGGGCTGGATTGGGCCTGAATTGGGCTTGGGTTGAGATGGGCTTTGATTTTATTTTACAGGGTTGGGCCACACCATGGATTGGGCCCGATGGGTTATTGGGCTGTGAATGGGCAAGCTAGAAGTGGGTCAGGCAAGAAGTGGGCCAGGTTGAGTGATTTGGGCCTGGTTTGTTATTTGGCTTGTTGGAGAGAAAAATTGATTGGGAATATTGGTCTATATACATATATACATATTTTAGGTGGTGTTTTAGGGTTTAGGGTGTCACCACCACGAGATGGTCAATGACCCATCAGTCCAGGGGGACCCCCTCTATCCTAATGGCTTGGACCTAAGGACATAGTAACTATGGTTTAGAATATGGACGAGTGAGTATATATACATAGCAACATGAATTTAAAACGAGCAGTTAGCACACGACAAACAAATTAAATCTGTATTCAATCAATGAATAATCTAAACCGAAATAAACTCTGATTGGTTTCTGTTTGTAACTAAAGTGGAAATCAGAGAAACAATGAAGTTAGACACGAATCTCAATTTATAGAAGCAAGTGGCGTTAAAAACAATTCATTTAGCAGAAAGCAGCTTAGAAGAAAACATTTACATTAAGATATAACTATCGGTAATAATACAAAACTAGACAAGACGATGGTTGTGCCCTAGGTCTGAGTATTAACAGATCTACATACACAGCAAAACAGATTAACACTGGTACGAATTTTGAACACAGGAAGGATACCAACCCTTGAGTTAATCAATTTGATCAACTCTTGAAAAAACAAAATTGGCTACAATCGATCTACACTACAAGGCTTGACAGGAGCATCTGAGCATCCAGTTCCATTCTCGGGATCCAACAGTTTGCCCCGGGCCAGGTTCAGCAGGGGTTACCTCAGCGAAACACAAATAAAAGTGAATTCAAGGGTAGTAAATATTTCCAAAACAAATATACACTCGCAGATTTCAATAGCATTTCCAGTCCCCAAGTTTATGCCGCAGACACTGGGTCTGATTTCGAAGGCAACATCCAGAGAAGCAAACACTAGAACTAAAACTGGTTTAACGGTTCAAGAGGAAATTAACAACATCTGGCTTGGATTCCGATAAAAATCTCACATTTTTAAGTTAGATCAAATAAATGAAATTAAAACGGACAATCTAACTGGACATCTCCTTCATAACCGGTTTTGGAAGTACTGACAACAAAATGAAGAAGGAAATGGAACTGAAGAGGAGAGGGTGCATTACCGGAAAACGCTGGCTAAATCAGCAAATGACGATGGAACTCAAAGTAATTTCAGGTAAATCCAAGCTGGGACTTCGCACACCAGCTTCGGTAGAGCCTGCTCCACTTCCCTTCTTGTGTCCGCTGCGCGAACCGGGAAAAACTTCAGTCGATGGGCGAGCGAGATTTCCTTTTTGGTTGAGTGTGAAGGTACGCCAGGGTAGAAGAATCAAGATCGTGAGGGAGTGGTATCTGGTTCTGGTAGATTTTGAGAATAAAATTTTGAAGACAGAAGGGGAGGGGTTTTTCTTGTTCTGGAGATCGACAGAAGGGGAGGGGTTTCGTGAGGGAATGTTGTTCAATTTTTGGTGCCTGTCTTCAGTCGGAAGTGTTTTTTTGAGATGGAAATCGAATGAGGAAAGAAAAGAGAAGCACCGATCGATTTTTTTGTGGAACCAACAGCAGAAAAAACATGATCGACTTGAAGAAGGAGATGGTGGGAGAGCAATTTCCAGATGTGGATATAGCAATTTTCAAGCATACCGTTGAGCCCTTAGACAGGTCTTGGAATTTTCTTAGTGTATTTTCGATTTCACATATCTGTCGAAGAAAATAGTAGAGGGGCGGGGACAGGGAAGAAGAAGACGGAGGCAGATGAAGCAGACCGTGGTGGCTACTGTCTTCCATCATCGGTTCATATTTTGAAGATCGAAAAGAATGCCAAGAAGGTTGTGTGGTCGGTGGTAATGGAGAGGATGAACAGAGATTGTCCCTGACAAGAGATATTGAGGAGGTTGTGCTCCTGTTCGAATCAGAAGAATCAAAAATGGGACGGGGTGAATCGCCAGGAGAGAAGAAGATGAACACCGCGACAGCAAAACAAAAAAAAAATGTTGACGTCGATCAAATGCCCTATGTCGGCTCGCCTTTACTGTAGGTTTTCTACTGTTTTATAAGCTGAGATTAGGGTTTTAGCAAAGAAAATTGGATGTTTGTCGAGATGGGTTTCGTCTGGGTTAGGCAAAAATGTATGGGCCGGAGCCTTTGATCGAACTGGTGTCCGGTTGATCGAGGGCCAGCTAGAAAAAACGAAAGCCAACTTGCCTTCACCCAGATTCAACCCAACATCTATGGGTTTCATTTCAACTCATACTAACCAACTTAACCAATGCATTTATTTGCTATAGAATGAGAGGAATAGCAGGAAAAGGTGTGGTTAACTCGGATTTGAATAAGTTTCCTCAAAATTCTAATGAAAGCGCGGAGTGAACTAAGATGTTTTATATGTGACAATGAGATTTTATTTTTAACTGCCGTAAAATAAGAAAATGGAGACAAGAGCATATAAATAATAATAAATGTAAATAATCTTCAAAACAATAATGCTAAAGATAAAATAAAAGAAGATACTAATAAGTAAAATATAAGTAAAGTATCAATGAAATGATATAAAATAAACATGTAACAAAATGGCATGAACTAAAATTAAAATAAATACGCAAATAAATAAGTGAATAAAACTGAACACACTAATATGGAATAAATCGAAAATAAAATAGGTAAATAACGAAAAGGGGTGGAATCGATGTTTTGAAAATTGATTTAGAAAATTTGTCATAAAATGACAGTTTTATTTTGGTATGCACATGAGTAAGTTTTGAAATGAAAGGTGATGACCCCATTATTTTTTGCATTTTCCAGAATTTTGCTTTATAGGGTGAGAATTTTTGGTGTCTACAACTATTGATGTATCTTCTTCCTCTCCTAAGCGTGTTGAACTCCCATTTCCTAATAGGACGAAGAAGAAACATTTGGATGCACAATTTGCTAAAGTTTTGAGCATTTTTAAGAAATTAACTTTTGATACCCCTTTGATTGATGCTTTGCAGGAGATGCCTAACTATGCTAAATTCTTGAAGGATCTTCTGACAAAGAAAAAGAAGAAAGAGGACAAAGAAACAGTCCACCTGATAGAGGAGTGCTCTGCTGCTCTTCTTCGATCACTTCCTCCTAAGCAGAAGAATCCAGGCAATCCCATTGTCCCCTGTTTCATTGGTGATGTTGATTGCGGCAGTGGCTTGTGTGACTTGGGTGCTAGCATCAATATCATGCCCTATGCCACCTTCTTGAAGGTAAGAGGTGGAGAGCTGCAACCAGTCCCCTTCAAGCTCCAGCTAGCCGATAGATCTAAGATCAAACCAATTGGTATTGTTCATGATTTAGTTGTTGGGGTGGACCGTTTTATTTTTCCTGCTAATTTTGTTGTGTTAGATATGGATGATGATGTAGAAGTTCCTCTTATTTTGGGTCGACCTTTTCTGAGTACTGCTAAAGCTGTTATTGATGTGCATGATGGTAAGATTACTTTGCGGTTGAGGAAGAAAAGATTGAGTTTGACATGAAGAAGATGATGAGGCCAACTTCTACTTTTGCTCATTCTTTGATGTCGGTAAGTTTGGTAAATGATGATGAAGAAGATTGTGATTTGTTAGATAATGATGACATGTTTTCCTTTACTTCTTTTTTGCTTACTTATTCTGAGCCATTGGAGCAAGTTCTTGTTGCTTCTTTGGAGGAAAAGACTGCCAATCTAGAGGTGAATGCATCACTTGCTCATATGGAGAAAGGAAATGATGGTTTTCAAGCTTATCGCCTTCCATTGAAGAGGCTTGATAGAGAGATTCAGAGGCTTATTCCTTCTGTCGAGCAGCCACCTACACTTGACCTTAAGGAGCTCCCTTCTAACCTTAAGTATTCTTTTCTTACTGATAATAATTGCTTGCCTGTCATTGTTTCTTCTTCTTTGACTTCTGGGAAGGAAGGCAAGTCACTTGAGGTTTTGAAGAGGCACAAGAGAGCGATCGGGTGGACGTTAGCTGACATTGAGGGCATTGACCCGGCCTTCTGCACACATCACATCTATATGGAGGAAGATTACAAGCCTATCAGACAGCCTCAGTGTCGGCTCAACCCCAACATGCAAGAAGTTGTCAAGAAAGAGGTGTTGAAGCTTCTGGACATTGGGATCATCTACCCCATTTCTGACAGCACTTGGGTATGTCCTGTACAGGTAGTTCCTAAGAAATGGGTTTCGAGACTGTTCTGAATGATAAAGGTGAGTCAATTCCTCAAAGAAAGATCACTGGTTGGCGCATGTGTATAGATTATAGGCGTTTGAATTCTACCACCAGGAAAGATCATTTCCCTCTCCCTTTTTAGATGGTTTTTCAGGGTACTTTCAGGTTCTTATTGCGCCAAAGGACCGAGACAAGACCACTTTCACTTGTCCTTGTGGTACCTTAGCGTACAGAAGAATGCCCTTTGGACTGTGCAATGCTCCTGCCACCTTTCAGCGTTGTATGCAGGTGATCTTTCCTGACTTCATCGAGCAGAGCATTGAGGTATTTATGGATGATTTTTCTATTTATGGCTCTAGCTTTGATGTTTATTTGGCGCAGCTTGACCTAATCCTAGGCCGATGCGAGGAGACAAACCTCGTTTTCAACTGGGAGAAGTGTCACTTTATGGTCAAGGATGGGATCGTGCTCGGCCACAAAGTTTCTGCTAAAGGGATTGAGGATGATCAAGCCAAGGTGGAGGTAATTGAGAAATTGCCAACACCTACTTGCGTGAAAGAGGTAAGAGCTTTCTTAGGGCATGCATGTTTTTATAGATGATTTATTCAGAATTTCTTTAAAATTGCAAAAACGTTGACTGACCTACTTCTGAAAGATACCCCATTTGTTTTTCTGATGATTGCGTATCTGCTTTTGATTTGATTAAGCAAAAACTGGTAGCTGCACCCATTGTTGTTTCACATGACTGGTCATTACCTTTTGAGATTATGTGTGATGCCAGTGATTATGCAGTGGCGGCAGCTCTATGCCAGAGGAAAGACAAAATTCTCAGGGTCATTGCTTATGCAAGCAAAACTTTGAATGTAGCCCAAAGGAACTACACTACCACAGAAAAAGAGCTGCTGGCTGTGGTATTTTCCCTAGACAAATTTACATCATATCTTTAGGGAATTAAAGTGATTGTTCATACTGACCACACTACTCTTCGATATTTGTTTGCTAAGAAAGAGGCGAAGCCCCGCTTGCTTCGTTGGATTCTCTTGTTACAGGAATTTGACATTGAAGTGAGGGATAAAAGTGGTAAAATGAATGTCGTGCCTGACCATCTTTCTCGGTTGGTAGTTCCTGATGATGGTGTACCTATTAATGAATTTTTTCCCGATGAAACTGTTTTTGTTTTGCATAAGGTGCAAGAGCCATGGTATGTTGATGTGGCTAATTTTCTTGTTTCTGGTGTTGTTCCTCATGATTTTTCCTATGCTCAAAAAAAGAAATTCCTTTCTGATTCTCGTCATTATATTTGTGAAGACCCTCACTTGTTTCGAGTGTGTGTAGATAGGTTAATTCGCAGGTGTCTTCCTGATGATGAGGTGAGCAGTGTGCTTGAGTTTGTCATTCCAAAGAGGTTGGAGGACACCATGGTTCCCACATGACAATAGCAAAAGTTTTGGAATCTGGTTTTTATTGGCCCACCCTACATAAAGATTGCCAAACTTTTGTGGCCAAGTGTGACAGTTGTCAGAGGCTAGGCAACACTTCCAGACGGCACGAGATGCCCCAACACATTATTTTAGAAGTTGAATTATTTGATTGTTGGGGTATTGATTTTATAGGCCCTTTTCCTTCTTCTCAGGGTTACCAGTACATTCTCGTGGCCATTGACTACGTGTTAAAGTGGATTGAAGCTATTCCTTGTCAGCATGCTGATTTCAAAACGGTGGTCAAATTTCTGAAGAAGCACATCTTTACTCGCTTCGGGGTTCCTAGGGCGACTATTAGTGATGAAGGATCACATTTCTGCAATCGGTCCTTCGATGCCCTGATGGCTAAGTATGGAGTGCGCCACAAAGTTGTTTTGCCCTACCACCCACAGACAAATGGACAAGCTGAAGTGTTCAATCGAGAGCTCAAATGGATTCTTCAAAAGACCGTCAGTTCTTCCAGGAAGGATTGGTCTCAGAAGCTCGATGACGCTTTATGGGCCTACAAATTGCATTCAAAACTCTCATTGGGATGTCTCCTTTCAGGTTAGTATATGGTAAGTCTTGTCATTTGCCGGTGGAGTTGGAGCATAAGGCATACTGGGCACTTAAGGCCCTAGATTTTGATATTCATGCTGCTGGTGAGAGGAGGAAGTTTCAGCTCTCAGCATTAGAGGAGCTTAGGGATCAAGCTTATGACAGTGCAAAAATTTATAAAGAGCGCACCAAGAAGCTCCATGATCAGATGATTCAGAGAAGGGACTTTCAAGTTGAAGATTGGGTGCTGCTCTATAATTTTAGATTGAAGCTTTTTCCTAGGAAGCTTAAGTCCCACTGGGCCGGTCCATTCAGATAGTGGGTATTACTTCTTATGGGGCTTACGAGCTGGAAAATAAAAATGGTGAAATTTTTAAAGTCAATGGGGCTCGATTGAAAAGTATGTTGGTATTGTTGATGCTAATATTGATTTGCATGCAGTTTCTTTTGTGCAAGATCAACCGGATGCTCCAGATGCTTCAAGCCTCTCAAAGTCGAAAGATAAAAAGAAGAAAATTCCTTGGAGACTTCAATATGCATTCAGGAAACTTCGAGATCTCACTCTAGGATGTGGTGGTATTCCCAACCACACTTCCTCTTCTTCTGATCAATAGCTTGGAAAGTCTAGCCAGAGACTTTAAATCTAGGCAACTTGGTGGGAGGCAACCACCGGTTTGTATCTCTTTTCACTTTCTTAGTTTAGTTGTTTATTTTGCTCTTTTCTTTTAGTTTGTAGTGTGTTGGCTGATGTTATGCTTACCGCAAGAGCCTTGGCTCTTATTTTCTACCGATGGTTTTTTCTGGTTCTACTTGAGTCTCCTGGCTTTGCAGATTATATTTCTCAGCTTGCTTACTTTGTCGCTTAGCTGAACTCACGTGTGGGGTTGGCCTTGCTATACACCCTGAGCAGACTCTGGGGAGTATTCTTACTTTTTTCTCTCTTGAAAATTTTACCTGCTCCCTTCTGATCTGATGTGTGTGATTTTGTTTCCCCGTTGGATTGCTTGCACAATGTTAATTCTTCCTAAGCACTGAGGACATTGCTTCACTCTAAGTGTGGGGTGGGGTAAGTCTTCGCAACTTGCCTTTTTTGTGTCTTTGAGCTTTTTTCTCTTGCATTTGTTAAACTCTTGTTGTGATTGCTCAACTTGGAAGGAAGCCATAGAGAAAGTATAGTTGGTTAGCTGATCTTGGGGTGCAAAATTTTGAAATTTTTCTGGTTTTTAATTGCTGAATTGAAGTCTTTGTTCTAGAAATGCTGAAACAAATGAGAATATTCTCCATCTGAACTTTGTTCTTAGCTTTGAGCCTTGGAATGAACTAGATTGAAATGGTTGAAAAAGAACAAGGCAAGGTACTCTGCTGATCCTAAGCATGCTAATTTTAATTCTGAACCAAAATCAGGCCTCGTCCACTTGGTTATTAAGTCTTTTAGGGTGCTTTATCACCTAGCTACCTAAGGTCCTTGTGACCTGGGATAGTTGACCCAAAGCCGCTACATGGGTGGAGAGAAAAGTCTGTGGTGAAAGAAATTGAAAGCGCTTCAATTGAAATATTTATGCAAATGTTGTACTGAATGTAGATTTTTTCTCTTAAGGATCAAGAGTATGTGGCATTGAAAGGTATGATGGAATATGATCCTACTTCATGCCCCTTGTCGTTTCTGTGGTTTGTGAAGGAAAAATGTGGATTGGCTCAAGGTTAAGGGCTAGGCTCTTATGGTTTTGTTTCTCAATTGTTAGCTCCGAATGACTTCATGTTTTCTCAAAAGAATGAATTGTTTGAATAATTTGAATTGCCCCTTGATTGGTAAAGCTAGCAATTCCTTTATTTTGTGCTCTTCATTTTCTGTTGAGTTCCAATAGCTTGGCATTACTTGTGATTGAGAGTTTTGCTTCGGGACAAGCAAAAGGCTAAGTGTGGGGTGATTTGATAAGTGTGAAATTAATATGGTTTATAGGCGTTAAATTCTTATTTTATACAACTTTTTTATGCACTGTCTCACATTTAGCGTATGCTTTTCATGAATCTTACTTTGGGAGAGAATTGATGCCAATTTTTTTTGCTAAAAGCAGGAAATGATGGTGAAAATGCATAGTTTTCCTTAAGAGCTTTCCAACGCCACAAACGGGGAGCAACTCGGAGCTCAAATGAAGAATATGGACCCTGTCGAAGTTTGTGGAGAAAAAGAGCATAAATATACACATGTCCGGATCTACATCAGGCTAACTAGTTCGGACGGGTGGTCTAGACACCTCAAAACTACATTTTTTACACACGTCCGGATCTTTGTCCGGCTAATTGACCCGGATGGAGACCCAGACGCACCTAGAAGGCTGTTTTCGAATCTATAACGTGTTCGGATGATGTGTCCGACCCTGTGACCCGGACGTGCTCAGAAGGGCAAAAATATTTACGACCACGAGTGCAGCACGGAGATTTCGATACATATACCCGTCCAGCCACGCTGTCCGGCTAAGTGACCCGGACGTAGAGCCGGACGTCTCACAAATGCAGAAATCTCACCTGACAACTTTATCTCTTGTCCGGCTAAGTGACCCGAACGGGTGAGCCGGACGTGTGTATTTTATGTCCAAAAATTCTATTTTAAAGGGGCGTGCACGAGACAAAAGAAAACATTCAGAATTGAGAGACGGGAGTCGATATTGAGACAGAACAGTGCCACACCCTTCTACACCACCAGATTGGAGAATTCCTGCATCAATTTCATCAGTTTGTTCATCCCTACAACTAGCAGTGTTAAGTCTTGCAATATCGCAAGAATGAAATTGTGTTGATTATTGATCAGAGAATGTAATACAATGGTTATGCGCTGTATATGAGTACACGTGAAAGTTATATAGTCTGGGTTCCTGTACGACTATATGTATATGACTGAACCGGTTTTATATAAAACCAGTTAAAACAATTACATGAAATATAGTCCTAGGATACAAGCTATAAGCTTACACCTGGTTACACCTAGATACAATCCTAAATACCCCCCCTCAAAGAGTGCATCCTTGTGTTGTATCCAGCGGAAGGTGTGCTCTTTGTTGTTGGTTGTATCCAGCGGAAGGTGTACCTGCAAAACAAGGAAAAGAGAAGAATACTACCTGTCTCCTCCTTGGTTGATGGTGGAAGTGTTGTTGTACCTGCAAGAGAAACAGAAAAAACACTACCCTTTCTCGTGATTTTGTAAGCCCATAGCATTAAAAGAGTTGTGATAACTTTTTCCTGTAAGGGGTTTTGTCATCATGTCCGCTAATTGATGTGTGCTAGGAACGTATTTGACTTGGATGAGACCTGCTTGTAACTTTTCACGAACGAAATGACAGTCTATTTCGATGTGCTTAGTTCGTTCATGTGAGACTGGGTTCCTAGCTATATGTATGGCGGCCAAGTTATCACATTTTAATGGTATGGGATTTATATCTTTGATTCCTATTTCATTCAAGAGTCTACTTAGCCAACTTAATTCCCCTGTGACTTGTCGCATAGATTTGTATTCTGCTTCAGCGGAAGATAGGCTATGGTGGTCTGTTTCTTTGACTTCCAACTTAGAGGGGAACCACCCAAAAGTATGTAATATCCGGAAACGGATTTCCTTGTGATTGGGCAGGAGGCCCAATCTGAATCGCAGTAGGCTTCTAGTGTGTAATTTTGGTCCTTGTTGAAGTGAAGACCGAACCCGAAGTCCCCTTGATGTAAGATAGGGTGTGGTAGGCTGCCTTTAAGTGGGCTGAAGTAGGGCTCTGAAGAAATTGACTCAAGAATTGGACTGCATAGCATATGTCGGGTCTTGTGTTGGTGAGAAAGTTTAGTTTCCCAACGAGGCATCTATAAGTTGTTGGGTTCTCAAGTTTAGATCCTGTCCTCATAAAGTTTTTGATTGATGGGGAGAGGTGAAACGGAAGGCTTTATATTGTGGGCATCAAAATCATGGAGAATTTGGTTGATGTATTGTTGTTGGGACATGATCATCCCATCATTACTTTCTAGGAATTCTATTCCAAGAAAGTAATTTAATCGGCCTAGATCCTTTATCTTGAATTCCTTGTCAAGCTTCTGTTTCAAGGTTTTGACTTCTTTAGTGTCATTCCCAACTACTAGGATATCATCCACATAGATTCCTAACAAGGTGATGCTACTGTTCCTTTTCTTGACAAATAAAGAGTAGTCATTTTGGGAGTGGTGTATCCTAAGTCTTTTAAAAACTTGGCAAGTTTCTCGTACCATTGTCGAGAAGCCTGCTTTAGTCCGTAAAGGGACTTATGAAGTTTGCACACTTTGTTCTTGCCATTGACTTTTATTCCCTCTGGTATGGTCATGTAGACGTCTTCATGGAGATCACCATGCAAGAAAGCATTGTTGATGTCCAATTGGTCGAGGATCCATCCGTTCTTGATTGCCACTATTATCAATGCTCTTACGGTAGTCATTTGACGACGGGAGAGAAGGTCTCCTCGTAGTCGAGACCTTGTCTTTTTGTGAAACCTCTGACCACTAGCCTGGCCTTGAACCGCTCGATATCTCCGTTAGCTTTTAGCTTCACTTTATAAACCCATTTGCAGCTTATTGGACGTTTGCCCTTGGGCAAGTTTGTCCATGTTTTTTTTGTTTTAGTGCTTCAAATTCGGTGGCCATCGCTTTAACCCATCTAGGGTCCTCGCGGCTGCCTTGTATGTGGTGGGTTCCTTGAGGTTATGGAGATTGGATAAGAGCTTGTTTGCATTGGGCTGTAAAGAACAGGATAGGATGGTGGTGTTTGGTATATGATCGGTTAGGATATTCACATTGTTTTGGGAGGTAGAGGAAATTGTAGTCTCAAGTCTTTGTGCAAGAATTAAGGAAAAATGGTCCTCTTTATTTGCATTGGAGGAGAGGATGTAATCATTGTATTTGGGAGGCATTCTGTGTTCTCGAGCGGATCTTCTTGGCTGATGTGTGATCTGGTCTTGTTGGTGACCTTCGGTGGTGGTAAGATCATCCTGGTGTGTGGTATCTGATTCTTCTCTTGCCTCAGAAAACCGAGACGTACAAGAATCATCCTCCACAACTTGGTTGGAGGGGGGAGAGAAAATGTCTATGTTATCTTGGTTGTTACCGAAGTTATCTTTCCATTCTTCACTTTTCAAAGGGAAAATGTTTTCGAAAAAGGTAACATCTCGTGTTGTTTTTAATTCTCTTTCTTTCAATGTCAGAACCTTGTAGCCTTTTGTGTTTTTGGGATTACCGACATATATGCCAACTGAAGCTCTTGGATCCAACTTTCCTCTATTTGGGTTTACATTGGTTACATAGCATAGACATCTGAAGCTTTTGATTTCATTAAATTCGGGTTTCTTACTGTAGAGCTTCTCGAAGGGTGTTAGATTATCAATGGGCTTGTTTGGCATCCTATTTACTAAGTATGCTGCGTGTTCCACACAGAAATGCCAATGTTGATCATCTAAACCTGACTGATAAAGAAGAGCTCTAGCGATATTCATGATGTGCCCCTGTTTTCGTTCCACAACCCCGTTTTGTTGGGGTGTGTGGGGGCAGCTTGTTTGATGCACAATGCCCTTGTGATTAAAAAATTATGTTCCTTCTTGGGACTTGCCTAGTTCCCGGGCATTGTCACTACGAACAGTTTTGATTCGTTTGTTCATTTGTGTCTCAATTAAATTAATGAAGGTTTTTAAATGTTCCATGGCTTCAGATTTGAGCTTAAGAAGAATGACCCATGTGCCTCTAGTATAATCGTCGACAAGGGTAAGAAAATATCTGTGGCCATCTAAAGATTGGGTCCTCATTGGGCCACAGATATCGACATGTATGAGGTCAAAAGGGGCTTTTGTTCTAATTTCGGACATTGGAAATTTCAGGCGCTTTGCTTTGGCCTTATAACAGATAGTACATGGTAAATGGTTCTCAATGTGTTTAGGAACATTTACATGTATTATTTTTTTCATGTTTTTCAACGACATGTGTCCTAACCTATTATGCCATAAAATGAAATCATCAGGAGATTTGACCCGTGAGGGTTCTGCAACAGAGTTCAAGCATACAACATGTCTTCATTGTTCAGAACAAAATCATACAAAGCATTCATATTCGCAATATAGAGCCCATTAACATGTCTTCCTATCTGAACTGAAGTGTTTCCTTTAGAGTCCTGCATAATACAATCGGTTTCACGAAATGTGATTGTCACTTTCAAATCTGAAATTAGCCTAGACATGGATACTATATTGAATTGGAACGATGGGACAAACAATATATTCCGCAGACAGACTTTTCCATCAAACACTAAATTACCAACAGAAACAACAGATTTCTTGTTCCCATCTGGGAGCATAATATTTTTCTGCATTTCAAGATTCAAGCATTCTGAAAGCAATTTATCGTTTCCACAGACGTGCTCAGTAGCACCAGAATCCAGAATCCAAATTTTTGTAAGTCACAGGTTATAGAACTACCATTATAATTCAGGCAAGGTAATAAGTTAGGGATAGTTGTAAAAATACCTGTAAATTCCCCAAAGTTTGGCTGATGAGCGCCACCGGTGTTGTCCTTCTGTTGGTGGAGATAGGCGACTAACTGCTGCAGCTGGTCTGAGGAGAATCCACGTACTGGAGATTGCTGGATAGCATCGTGACTTCCTCCATCATCAGCGACAGCAGAGGCGATTTTCGTTTCGGTTCTCTTCTTGGCTGTGTCGGTGGGAAATCCAATTAGCCACCAACAATTTTCTCGGCTGTGCCCTAGTTTCCCGCAATTTGTACACTTAGCCGGATCTTTCTTGGCGCCGGTAGTGACGACAGTGGTGGTCCTTTTGCCTTGAGTCTTGAAATTCGAACCACCGCCGTTGGTCTTCTGCCTCCCGATGTTGTAATTGGGACCTCCTTTGATAGCAAGAGCGACGGACTGCTCTGAGTCTTCTCGCGAATCTACACTCTCTCTGGTTTGCTCCTCCTGGATTATGAGAGCGAATATATCTTCTAGGGTAGGAATCTGCTCCATCGCCAAAATTTGTGCGCGAAGTTGAGCATAGGGTTTAGCCAATCCCATCAAGAAGTGAATGGTTTCTTCTTGCTGCGCGCAGTTTCTTCTGATTCTCGCTTGACTTACAGGAAGAGCAGCATGAACAATCATCGACTGGCTGCGCTAGTTCATATTGTGCCCATATCTCACGCGATTTCATAAAATAATCCGTGATTGAGTCTTGTCCTTGCTTCAAGCCGGCGATTTGAATTTTGAGATGGTGAAGAGTCGCGAGATTTTTCTTTTCGAACCTTTTACACAGCCAGTCCCAAATTTGCTTTGGGTCACTGGTATACATGACACTGCGGCCAATGTTGGGTGAGAGGGATGAAATCAACCAGGTAACAACCAACGATCTTGCGCGTTTCCAGGCTGCAAAACGAAGAGTGTCGGTGGTCTCTGGTTGAGTAATTGACCCATCGATGAACCCGATTTTGTTCTTGGCTGTTAGGGCTTCCTGCATCGACCACTTCCAGCCCAAGAATCCTTCTCCAGAAAATTTCTGAGCAAGAGGTTGCCCAGTTTGCTCTGTATTTGCGACATAGAGGGGATCGCCAGAATCGATTATGAGGCTAGGGTTGCCGGTGGCGTCTCCCGGTTTCTTGCCTGTGAGTTCGCTCATTGTTTCTTTGTTTGGGGGTGAGACCAGTGCTCTGGTACCATGTTAAGTCTTGCAATATTGCAAGAATGAAATTGTGTTGATTATTGATCAGAGAATGTAATACAATGGTTATGCGCTATATATGAGTACACGCGAAAGTTATATAGTCTGGGTTCCTGTACGACCATATGTATGTGACTGAACCGGTTTTATATAAAACCAGTTAAAACAATTACATGAAATATAGTCCTAGGATACAAGCTATAAGCGTACACCTGGTTACACCTAGATACAATCCTAAATAAACAGTTCTTTAGATTTGACATAGAGATGATTTCTACCCCTTCTTCTCTAATTGTTTCCCCTTTCGATATGCTCGGCTAAGGGATTAAACTCCGGGGAATGGTGGTTGTAAATAGTGAGGTTTTGTAGAATTATTATTAGTTGATTTGGGATCTATCAAGGGTTCGTTTCAGATTATAAATCTTGTTTACACTATCAATAAAACTTGCTACTTTATTTTTAGCTTTGCGAAAGTTGTCAAGATCTGATCCGTGATTGATAGCTAGGTCGTTATAATCTGTTAATCTGTGGAGAGCTTTATCTGATTGATGAGTTTAGCCATATGCAATTTAAATTCGTGTGCTTAATCCTTTTGCCCTTGTTGTGATAAATTCATGATTTGATTTATCGCGTTCTATGCAAGAGAGTTTTATTTGGCTAGGATTTAGTCATTTAGAAACTTGTTAGAATTAGCCAAACCCTATTCCCCAATCAACTGGTAATAGAACTGCATGACTTAACTAGGGAAGACCACTTAAACCCGGAGTTCCGTTTTTATTATCTTACTCTCAGTTGCTTTTCCATCGCTTTTCAATTTTATTAATCTACATTTTCCCCCCGATTTTCAACCTTTGCTAGGATTAGATTTGCTTTCTTAGTCCCCTAGTTCGATACCCTGGTTGCTCATATTACTTTACTGCTACGACCGGAAATTATTTTGTAACCCGTAGGTTTATTTTATTTATTAATTTCTAGGATTAATTTCGTAGTTTTTAATATATCAAAAAGACGGTTTGCAGTGCTCCCTAAGTGTGAGGATTTACTTTCATTTAGGTAGATCCACGTAGAAGTTGGGTGAGACTTAGAATAATAGAAATGGAAGTAAGATTGAAACAAAAAGTTATAAATTAATTACTCATTCCTAATTTTGTTTATGTAGTCAGTTTGGTTTGAAGTAAATTAAATTTAGTTAAACTTAAACTAAAATTAAAACAAATTAGACAAATATCAATTTGCTAAGCCAAGCCTTAGTAACTTGGTCGGTAGATGTGTAGTATATATCCTAGAGCCAAAAATCCGTTCAAAACCTACCCACTATCAACTACAAGAAAGATTAATTTATAACTTCAATATCACTCGAGCTTTCAGCCACTAATAAACAAAATTGCTACGCAAAATCAAAAATTCAATATATTAAACAAGTTTTACAAAATACCAAATATTTGATACAGTTCACTGCAAACGGCTTTGCTGCACACCTAGCCTATAATCAACAATAGTATAGGAGAGTCGATGTGTGTAGAAAAGATAGGAGAGTCGATGCGTGAATGGAACAGTGAAAATTTCATATTCAATCGTCAATGATTGTGTGTCGGCTGTTGTTTACCCTATTTGCTTTCCAGTATATATATGTATGACCCGACTGTCCTAAATAGTCTAGAAAAGGGCTTTCCTAAAATTGGACCGGAAATAAGGTAAGACAGATGGGCCTAATTAATATATTTGGACAGGCCCAAATATATTATTTCGTAAACAATCACACTACTTATTATATACTCACATGTAACAATCTCACACTATAATAATGATTCATAAAGACAGAAAGGGAATGCCGAAAATGAACGAGATATACGTTTGTGTTTGCTACAATGCTACGACATTGATATGAGGTAGTTGAGACCAAACAATTTTGGTTTATCCCATACGTACGTACAAGTTATCAAATACTCCCACACGATAAATGTTCTGGAGTGGAGGCGGAGAGATAACTATACTATATATATAATACATGCGGGCGTGTGCGATTATAAGCGTGTGTTTTCGTATCATATAGCTGGATTTATTGATGCCCACAATTTACAAATAAACTCGCGGGATAACGTCTCATTCTCATATCAGTGACCGACCGACCAAGCATATAATATTACGCATGCCGCGTGACAATAAAGCTAACGACTTATCAAATTAGTAAGAACTCAAAAAGGGAATGGTTCCACTTCCACCAACTACAAAGAAACTTAGGACAATGCGTTACATTTCAGCCAAGTCAGCTTTTTTTTTTTTAAAAAAAAAAGTATTTCAGCTTAGTACATAAACATGTCACGTTTCACCATATCCACAAGGTACCACACACTACTCTGACAGTAATAGTTTCATTTTGCATCGACCGAATGAGTTGGTGTCGTGTTGGTTTGGGGTCCTACCCACTGTTCCATGTGCATTTTCTCCTTCTTTGTTTGCTCAAATTTTTACCGCTCTTTATCTTTGTTGCTTGAGTAATGCTATGTATAGTTATTCTTTCTTTCTGGCGGACCATATCATAATCATAGCTTAGAGAACAAGGCCACTGTACATTGCATTACTCAAAAATGACAACACGACACAAGCAAGAAGATTTTTGCTCAACTAATTGCACGTGGAGATTAGCACAAGTATATAAGTAATCACCAACTAAACAAATCAACTAGTAAATTACTAATCCCTTCTTTATTTAATAAACAAATATCGAATTCGTTGGATTGATGATGGAAAAAGGAGGTGGTGAAAGATGCGTGTGAAATTGCACACCCTGCAAACTCGACATTCGTATCCCAGACTAATAGTAGTAATAATAACCGACCCCACGCCACCCCAACGTCTACTTTTAAAGCTTCTACCAAAGCACAGACCCAATTGTCCCACGGCCCATTTCGTTTGTCATCCATCACTCCGTCTGTCTCCTTCATCCTTTTCCTCTACAGTCTCTCTCTCTCTCTCACTGAACTGCCGGGGTTTATGATGATTTCTGCCACCTCAACTTGAAACCAGACCGAGCAAATACGGCAACTCTTCGAAAAGTGAGGAGCCAACCAAGCATCCATCTTAAAATACAATAAAACAATTCTCATTGTTCCGGAACTTGTTCACCGCCGATGTCTCCGGCGCCGGTAGCGCTAGCCGTTCTTGCTATTCTCGTGGTGGTCGTATCAGGCACAAGAGTTGTTGGTGAAGGACTACGGACGAGTGTTTTAACTCTGGAGAGAGCTTTCCCCTTGAACCAAACTGTGGAAATCCAAACACTAACTGCTAGGGATACCGCTCGACACTCCCGAATCTTGCGTGGTGGTGTTGGTGGCGTAATTGATTTTTCTGTTCAAGGAACCTCTGATCCTTATCTCGTCGGGTAACTCAACTCCTCTTTCTTTCTTTCTTGCTTTCACCCTCTCTTGCCTTGCTAAGGTTCCCCCTCTTTATTTCGAAATTTCAATCTTTTTTATCCCGTTAGTTAGTTTGCTTTTCTATGCTTCTGTTTGCTAGTTCGGTGATAGGATAATTACTTTTTACTTTTTTTCTTTGTCCTTCCCAGAACGAGTTCGACTCCCTGGTAGGTGGAGATCTCACGGTCGTCTACTATAAGCTTGATTCTCAGTTGATACTCATTGGTTCACTTTCTGTTCGTGAAAGTTCCTATGATCATCAAGCTGGAGCTTTCTTTCTTCTTTGCGCCTTTTCTTTTCATCCCTTTTTTATTCCCATTTCTTTAATATATTAGATTGACTGCCTGATTGAATTGGGCTGGATTGTTATTAAGATGCAGCGGGGGTAAAATGATGTATTCTCTCCTGCTGTTCTTGCCACATCCCTGAAAAGACTGTAGATCAACTGCAATTGACGATAGTTATATTTTTCTTTTTCTTTTCTGGCTTCTCGATTCTTCTGATCATATCATCATTTAATTAAAGCGTGGGTGATCATAGACCAACTACCACTAGTATATTTGTATGAAATCGTTATGATATTCTCGTATCTCTGAAAAGAAGTTTAGCTGATTCTGTTACTGGTATTACAGGCTCTATTTCACTAGAGTAAAACTGGGGACTCCACCAAGAGAGTACAATGTTCAGATAGATACTGGGAGTGACATCTTGTGGGTTACTTGCAGTTCCTGCAGTGACTGTCCACAGACTAGTGGCCTTGGAGTGAGTTACTGTTATGTATCTTTCTATTATCAAATTATCCCGTAGTTTGGCTTTTCACCTGATTCCGATCATAATGATGATGATGCTGCTGCTTTCTGTTTTGTTTCCAGATTGATCTTACTTCTTTTGACACTGCCGCATCATCAACCGCATCTTCAGTTACGTGTACAGACCCACTGTGCTCCTCCACTGGTCAGATTTCAGCGTATCAGTGCAACTCTCTGACCAACCAGTGCAGTTACACTTTCCAGTACGGAGATGGAAGTGGGACATCAGGATTTTATGTATCTGATATGTTCTACTTTGATATGCTCTTGGGGGAATCATTTGTTGCTAACTCGTCAGCCTCCATTGTTTTCGGGTGAGGTTTTTGTTCTTGGTCTGGTCTACTTGAAATACTGATATGTTTCTCGTCTATTATGGCAGTGGTTGCCTCAACCTCCGCCATAGTCAATGGTAGAATACGTTTGAATTTTCACGGCTATATTTCATTAATTGATGATCTTCTCAACTTTGGTTGGGGTATTTTGGAATAGCTTTGACATTATCAGCGAATGAGCTCCTGAACATACTTTTTTTTTGGTATTGATTGTATGAAGAACAGGTGTAGCACCTATCAGTCTGGGGACTTGAGTAAATCAGACAGGGCAATTGATGGGATCTTTGGTTTTGGTCAGCAGAGATTGTCTGTTATCTCACAATTATCTTCACGAGGAATCACACCAAAAGTATTCTCACACTGCTTGAAAGGGGACGGTAATGGTGGGGGCATATTGGTTCTTGGTGAGATTTTGGATCCAAGTATCGTGTATACTCCACTTGTTCCATCACAGTATGTATATGATCCGACAGTAGAATCTTTTTCTATTCCTCCTATACATGCCATTGCTATGCTTTTATTTTTTTGTATGCTGTACTTCCGTCAAGAGTTTGGACTCTTAAGAAAAGTTGTTTCAACCGTCTTTGCTGTACTGGGCTTTTTATTTGATGCTAGTGAAACTCCAGCTATGATTAAAACTGATGCTAGTCCATGCGTTACTTATGTGGTTCCATTACAGTCCAGTGAAATTCCTATACAGTCCATTGTGTAACTGTTCTTTTGCTGATGTGGTTTTCATTTTGGGGCAATCCCTACTATATGTTAAATCAGCTTTTGTCTGGGAGCAGTTTTGTGTAAGAAACTTGGTTCTCTCACATAGACGGTCATTGTTCATGCTGTCGTTGCTAGTTTTTTTTTTGGTGATATGGAACACCTTTTCATTAGGAATATTAGGTTGCAGTTACTCTTGCACCCCTTGTCGACTTGGATTTTGTCTTTAAATTCCCTGCTTCAAGCTCAGTTCTTATTGAAATATGGCTCGATACCTGCCGTTCCATAATCTTCTCTACACTGCAGGCCACATTACAATCTTAACTTGCAAAGCATTGCTGTGAATGGAAAGCCATTGCCAATTGATCCTGTTGCATTTTCAACCAATGGCAACCGCGGAACCATTGTAGATTCTGGGACAACATTAACCTATCTGGTAGATGAAGCATATGATCCTTTCGTTAGTTCGGTAAGCTTTCTTTAGCTTCCAAGTCCAGCACTACCTTTTTAGAATTAGGAATTGGCACATGCTCTTGATGGTTGGACATTTGGTGCAGCCCACCACATGAAGTTGGATACTCTGGTCTCAATTGGTAACAAATTCTACCAGTCGGCTCAACTTCTTGGTCAAGCGGTTGGGTAGGCAACATTTTGCCGGAGTGATCTATTGTAAATTGGTTTTTTCTTTTTACATGAGCAGATAACGTCCGCGGTTTCAGAATCCGCCAGACCTGTTGTTTCAAAAGGCAATCAATGTTACTTAGTTCCCACAAGGTAGATGGTTAATAAAATCCCTACATCTAAATTCTAATTAATGTGCATCATTAATCGCAAGTATGATTTTATTGCTAGTCGTTATCTTTAATTGATCTTTGGTGTTTCTTCTGCAGCATCAGTGATATATTTCCTACAGTGAGCTTGAACTTTGAGGGCGGTGCAATAATGGTGTTGAAACCAGAAGAGTACCTTGTACACACGGGATTTCAAGTGAGTCCATGTCTTTCACTTCATCAGTACTTATCTGCAATTAAATGATATCTTTTACGCTCAGAGAATAAAAGGTGTTTCAAATTTTCACGCCAGTTAGAATTCATGGTAATGTGTCCATTTTTTGGTAGGATGGTGCTGCGATGTGGTGCATGGGATTTCAGAAAGTGCAAGCTGCCCAAGGAGTATCCATTTTAGGAGGTATGATCCTAATTTTTACCTTTCTTTAAGAATGGCGGCAGTTATAGATGAAACATTCCCGTTGATTGATTTTTCATTAGATAATAACCATTATCTTTAGGACTCTTCCCCTTTCTTGTTCTGGGGAGGCTTGTGAGGTCAGGGTTGGTCTCTTTAATGTTGGAAGTTTATGCTATACACATTCTTGTCACTTCTTCTCTAACATCTGATTTGTCTAGTGCAACTTACGCACTGTGAGCATGAGTTCTGAGTCTGTTGTCTTGTGGGCCATGTTGTTGCACAGACCTTGTTCTGAAGGACAAGATTTTTGTTTATGACTTGGCTCGGCAGCGGGTTGGATGGGCAAATTATGATTGTAAGTTGATGCGCACATTCCTTTAACCTTATTTGAGGTTATTCCCTTTTTATTATTCAGCTCCTTCTGTGGCTTAAGCATCTGTGCGACTGCAGGTTCATCGTCTGTAAACGTCTCTATCACCCTAGGGAGGGATGAATACGTCAATGCCGGCCAGCTCAGCGTGAGCTCCTCCCCACCGCTTGGCGAGAGGCACATCCTTGATAGACGCACTTTTGCACCTTGGATGGTCACAGTTCTTGCTGCTGCTGCCAGTGTACTTGTTCTGGATTCGGTGACTTGAGATCTTCATTAGTTTGCCTAGTCGACCACTCTATTAAATCTTGATCGATTGGGCCAAAGGTGCATTAGTCTTACAACCCAGTAGCTCGGGTCTCATGGGAAATCGGGGGAAAGTTGGCTTCAACCAAAGAGGACATCAAAGCCATAAATTATCCCTATGGTTCCGCTGAGTTTTGTGTAAATTATCAGGTCAGGTCAGGTTCTTCCACCATATTTTTTAGTTAAACAGGGAGGAAAAGAAGAAGGATATGCGGGGGATTAGACGAGTTCTATGTTGAAAGTAGGCCGGGGGGGGGGGGGGGGGGGGGGGGGGGCGTAGTTGTTTCATTGTTGGGGTTGGGAGAGAAATGTGACGTAGCTGTTTCTGTCTAAGAATTAAAATGTCCATACCAAAGCGTTTATATTTCTTCACGATGTCAGAATTTCAAACCCGTTTATCGTTATGGTAGTTTATGGAGGTCTTCCTCAAAAGACAAGAGGAGAGATGTAGCCATCTTTTTTTTTTTGTTGCTAACGCGCGTTCCGTGTTGATTTTTTTTTTTCCTTTTTTTATGCTTTTTATTTCTTTTTTTAAAAATCTTAAAATGTTTAAATTAATGTAACTTTTAATATGTAGGTCTAAAATAATAAAAAAAATATATCATTGTTCATATAAATTTAAGTTCTTTAAAATAAGACCAGTCATGGATATATTTTGATAATTTTACAAAAAATATTTTTACATGTATAGTACACAAAACGTAAAAAAAACTTGTACAGATGGTCATACAAACCTGTACAAATGTTCATTAAAACATGTACATCCACACATAAAAACTTGTACATCATCGCAACAACTTGACAGGTTTTAGGGTTTATGGTAGCGGGTTTAGGGTTTACATTTTTTAGCTATTCTAGGGTGGGTTTTGGGGTGTTTTGAGGGTAGGGTAATCTATTTGGAATTTGTTTCGTACTTTATATTGTAGCAACTAACTCGACAGGTTTTTAGGGTTTGTAGTGGCGGGTTTAGGGTCTAACAACTCTAAACCCGCCACTACAAACCCTAAAAATGTCTTTGACGTTTTTAGCTATCCTAGGGTGGTTTTGGGGGTAGGGTAATCTATTTGGAAACCGTTCTGTACTTTACATTGTAGCAACTAAATCGACAGGTTTTTAGGGTTTGTGGTTACGGGTTTAGGGTCTGGCACTACAAAGTCTAAAAATGTCTTCGACGTTTTTTAGCTTTCCTAGAGTGGGTTTTAAGGTGTGTGGGGTTAGGGTAATCTATTTGGAAACCGTTATATACTTTAATGTGAGGATGTATGTACATATTTTAATGTGAGAATGTACATGTTTTAATGTGACGATGTACATGTTTAAATGTGAGAATGTACATGTTCTTTAATGAACATCTGCATGTTTGTATGGTCATATGTACATGTTTGTATGGTCATATGTACATGTTTGTATGATCGTCTGTACAAGTGTTCTTCTTATATGTACATGTTTTAATTTAAGGATGTACATATTTAATGATTCATACAGGTTTATATGACTATCTATATGCTTTTAATGCGAGGATGTACATGTTTTTACGTGAGGATGTACATGTTTTTTAGTGTACATTTGTACAGGTTTGTTTGATAATCTATACAAGTTTTCTTTTACGTTCTGTGTTCCATACATGTAAAAATATTTTTTTTAAGTTGTCAAAATATATCCATGACTGGTCTTGTTTTAAAGAGCTTGAATTTAGATGAACAATGATATAATTTTTTTTTCATTTTGGACATATATATTAAAAGTTACAACAATTTAAAGTTTTTATGATAAAAAAGAAAAAAAATAAAACAAAAGGCGCGGGAGTGTTAAAAAAAACCAACGCAGTGAGATGTAGCCAACTAGTTACATTGACATGTAGCCAAGACTGGGCCTTTTTTCTTATTTAACAGACCATTAGATGAAAAGAAGGTTGATCCATATCAAAAGAAAGTTGGCCTTAGGAAATAGGATTGATTGAAACAAAGAATTTAGGTCGAAGTGACGTTCCGTCCACACCAGGATTAGGGGTGGGAGTTGCGACAGTGATTTGATAGTCTTCATTGATTGTAACTTTTAATGTATAAAAATGGAAAAAAATTATATCATTATTTATTTAAATTTAAGTTTTTTTGAATTAGATCCGAAACATTTAAAAAAATGATTTTTATTAGTTTTGAAGTTTGTTATCTGATTCACACTTAATTGTTAAGGAATCATAATACCAATTTTAGTGAATCATAATATTACAATCAATGAATCCTAGCTAAGAACAGCCGAAATAGGTGTCTTTTTTTATGCACAGAATTTTTGGTGACCCTATTTCGCCGGTTCCTAGCTAAGAACCGTCGAAATAGGTTGTGTTCCCAGTTTTTTTGATGAAAATTTTTAAAATCATGCCTCCGTCTTCTTATATCCGACCATTCGCCTCTCTCTCTCCCTCTCTCTCTCTTCATTCGCTTCACTCACTGTAAATTCACCACCATAAAGCTCTGGGCCTCCACCTTCCTTCTCTTATCTTGTATGCGCCTGTGGTCGAACTACTGCATCTTGCTCACCTGATTGAAGACCAGGCTAAAGCAGTTCATTCCGAACCGGTAATATACTCGAACTTATCTTTTTTCTCCATGGAAAACAAGGAACGTATACATGCTCTGCGGTTTTTCATTCTCTTCTTTCTTTCTGCGCATCTTTTCTTCTTTATTCTCTTCACTGACGGTAATTTTGCATCTGGAGAACAATATGCTCTGCGCCTATTTCATTCTCTTCTCATGGTAATTTTGAACGGTAACTAGCGAACAGGGAACATGCTCTACGCGGCTCTACAATCTTTTAACAGGCGGTAATTTTGCAAGGCGAACAAGGGGCATACACTCTTTGCGCCTCTATTCGTTTTCTTCTGGTGTGTACGCCTCTACAGAGAGAAAAATCAGAACGCTGCATCTTGATCCCGAGGTTGAAGACGAGGCAGAAAATATTTTTTTTTAAAAAAAAACACACCTATTTCGACGGTTGTTATCAAAGAACCACCGAAATAGGTGTTTTTTAAAGCCGAAATAGGTGTGTTTTTTTTGTTCTAGCACACACCTATTTCGGTGGTTGTTAGCTAAGAACCGTCGAAATAGGTTCTCAGACCTATTTCGGCGGCCTTCATTTCGGCGGCTCACACCCGCCGAATTAGGCCCAAAAGATTCGCCGAGATAGACCATTTTTCTACTAGTGACCTAAAGTAAACAACTAAGGGTGCCTTCACTTCGCGCAAAGAAAACAGAATGGAATCACGAAATGAAATACAAAGAAAAGGAAAGGGTTCTCCCGAATCAAGAAGTTTGTTTGGTTCTAACTCAGAAACGGAATAGAATTTCCAATGATTCCCTTTGTTGTTGTTTGGTTTTGATAAATAATTATTATTAAAATGATATATAATATATATGTTTATTTATATAAATAATAATATGTGTTAACATTGAGTTAAATTATATGGTATGTATATTAATATTTATATGAATTATCTATACTATATTTATATTTATATAACTTACAAAGTATGTATGTTAATATGAATTTAAACTGTAATATATATATATTTACATAAAATATAATAATATATATTAATAATTATATTAAAAGTATAGTAAATATATTAATATTAATATTAATATTATAAATTATATATATTTATATTTATATAAATAAAAATAAAAATAATATACAATAATATTTATTTAATATATATAATATATTATTATTTATTTAAATTTTATATAGTATTAATTAAAGTCTACATAATTTATATAATATATATTAGTATTTATATCAATAATGTAGTATATATAAATATTTATTTGTATTATAAATGATATGTCAATATTTATTCAAAATTAAATATAACATATGTTAATATTTATTTAAATTATAAATAGTATTTATTATTATTTACAGAAAGTATATATTATATATATTTGTATTTTTACTATATATATTATTATTAATGATATATTTATATTTATTTAAATTTCAATTAGTATTTATTATTATTTATAGAAATTATATATAATATATATTAGTATTTATATAAATCTATAGTATACATATTAATATTTATTTGTATTATAAGTGATATATATATTATATTTACATAAATTACATATAGTATATAATATATATTTATATTTATATGTATATTATATATTTTAATATTTATCTAATTTATTATTAATTATACAAATATATAAAATATTTTTTAAATATTTATTGAAATTATAATTAATATATAAGTATTTATATAAATTATAAATTACATATATTAATATGTGTGTAAAATATTTTACTACTCCCTCCGTCCTGAATTGACCGTCCTGTTTGCTTTATGGCACGTTTTTCCACTTCAATATTAAGCATATAAGATAAAATAATTTTATAAAACTAAATTTATAATATATAGTTTAACATGTAGGAATCATATGCAAAACTTAAATTTTAAAAATTATTTTCTTATATGTTAAAAATTAAAGTCAAACAACATGTCCAAATAGTAAACAGGACGGTCAATTCAGGACGGAAGGAGTATATATTAATATTTATATAAATTATATACCATATTTATTTGTCAAAGTTTGAAAATGAGAAGAGAAAGATGAAGGAAAGGGAATACCTTTCCTCAAGATTGTGGGGGAATCACAAAGAGAGATATTGGGGGTTTTAGAAACTTAAAGTGAGGGAAAAATCATTAAAATACAAAACTAACAACCACAAAGAGAATAAATAACACACCCTAAAATAAAGAAACATAATCAATAACAAACTCCAAAAGGTCAACCAAATAAAAGAGGAACAACAAAAATTGCTAGTTAAGTGACCAAAATCTGTTCTCAAATTCCAAATATATTCCTCTGCATACTTGATCAGGGGCATAGTCAAGGTGGGTCACGTGACCTCACGTTTTTCTAAGAATTTAGAGATTCTTATATATATAATAATTAGACTTTATATGTATATAGTATAATGACTCCATATATTATAGAGTTGTTAGTGGTGTAATGGTAAGGGATATAAGTATTGAGTGACATTTTGAATTTTTTTTCTTCTAGTGACCCCACATAATTTATATTCTGGCTCCGCCACTGGTTATGATCTTAGACATAATACCTAATTGGGAAAATTACATCCTCACCCATTATGTTAGGTAAAATTACACTTCCCACCCACGAGGTTTCAAAAATTATTTTCCCCACCCATGTGGTTTCCCCCGTTTTATATCTGACAACTTTTCTAATTTTTGTTCAACTTAAAAAATGCTTAAATATTGTCTAAAATTGATGAAACTTTACATGGACGATGCTAACGTATTATATTTTCGTCTAGTGTAAAACTCAAAGTTTTTTAAGTTCACAAGTGACTAAGCATCTTCTAAGTTGAACGAAAAATAGACTAGTTTCTGGATGTAAAACGGGAAAACCCACATCGGCTGGGAAAGTAATTTTTAAAACCTCGTGGGTAGGATGTGTAATTTCACTAAATGTCATGTGTGGGGTGTAACTTTTCCTACCTAATTCTACAGAGAAGAAACTATAATCAGTAGGTGTGGTACACTAGTAATTCTGAACAAAAATGTTCATTTTCTTTGGAAATAGATGTTGAGAATTGAGACCACAAAGAGATGTAGACAAACTAGTGAGAATGAAAACCACTAATGATGATTCTCACATTCTTAAGAACCCGATTGCATGTGAAAGCCCAACCCACACCACCAAATGATTGAAGAACTCGCAATTCATGGCAAACCATTCAATAGGTTGCTTATTAGAGAGTTCTTGAAAGTGGATAGTAAATCTCTTTCTTCACCTCTTCCATGAGATCTCTTATGGTTGATGCTAGGTTAGAATCTTCATTTAAAAATGGATGATGAATCCCAACTCGTTCTATTATTGACCATCATGCCGTCAAGAGTATTACCACTCTTAGGATCTGAATGAACGGTTAAGAATTCATTTGCTACCCAATCCATGTTAGATCCTGAGATTGGTCTTTATTCCTATCCAACTTCAACACCTTTTTACCATTTCAAGGTAGTAAGACTGGTTGACTTAAAGAAGTTGAGTTGCATGTTGGAGCTAAGAAGAAGTGGTGTTCCTGAGGCCTTGCAAAGAAAGGCAAGGAGATGGAAATCATAAACAAATGAGGGGCCATATCTTTAAATGGGGAGCTCCTCTAATGAGGTTAAAAGTTAGGCATTTTTCTAAACAGCTTAATGTTGCGCACACTGAAGAATATCAGAGCATCCTTGACAACCCAGTCAAATCAATGATCTAAAAGTAAAAGGCACTACGACATTACTAGCTACTTTAACAACTCACTCCACTAACTAGTGGTCATCAAAGTACCCATATCTCTAGCATTATATGGGCAGACCTTCATATGTTACCTTAAATCATATTTCGTTTACCACGACTTTGACCACCACACTACGAACCTGGGGGATGATATGCTGACTAGAACACAAGCCCTCTTTCATCCTTGGATATTGGTTCCAATATGATCCTCACTTTCGACAAAGTACTTATACGGTTACCAAGATGTACTATAGTTTCAAGGTTGCCATTTCTTGAGGCGGATTAGGCAACACTCTAATTTGATAGTGACTGGATTTTGAAGGGAAAGAAAAATATTTATTGACTCAAGGACTAATAATCTATAGTAACATTGCCATAGACCACCTAATAGGACTCTCTTCAATTTTTTTTTCAAACTCAATGATGAGCTTGTTAGGAGCCCGTTGATGCAATGTATTGATCAACAAACTCAGTCTTATGCTGAGCACCGTCGAGAGATCAGTCTTGAACTGACTACTGGATTTTATCTTTCCAAAATATACGACGAAGAGAGATCAAGCAAATATTTTCATATCTTTTGAAGTCAATTGTTTCTCCTTAGAGGTTTGTATTTTACAGTTAGAGATACACTTTTCTAGTTTGATAATTAAAAACTTTGTAAACATAAAGAAAATCTAAAAGATATTATAGTATTTATCTTTTACAAATAGATGGCCTAGAGATCTATATACACTCATAGAAAGAGAGAAAATGTGATTTTGAAGGGAGAGAAAAAACAGAGTGAGAGATTTGAGAGGCTATTCAAAGAGATCTTTGTTGCTGGTTGTGTTGTTGGCAATTCAAGTTCACTAGAATTCGAATTATGTGAGAGCTTTGGCAAGATAATGTTCTTGACGTGAGGGCTTGTATTCGCATGAATATGTGATTGTGTAACAGAGGTTATACGTGATTATAGTAAAGGTTCAATCTTTATTTTGTTTTGTTCTTCCTTTCTTTTTCTTCGTTCATCTTGAGTCGTATTGTCGATGTCTAGGAACTTTCAATTGATATCAGAGCAAGGTAACCCTCTACATAGAAGAAACATCTTCAGGGTTGATCGCGATGAGTTCCTACATTCTTACGGTTTCCAAGCTCACCAAATTCATCTATTCATGCTAGTGTGAGCAGATGGAGGATCAACTCATGTGAGAAATGTAGACATCGATCTATGAACTGTAGTTACAGATGGTGATCTCTTTCCAAATATCACAGAAGGCAGAGTAAAGAAAAAGGGAGAGCTGGAATGAGAACGACAAAAGGTTGATGAGTAAGAACAATCTAACTAAAGATTATAGTCTTTTCACTCTCAGATGCAGAGCAACATAAGGTTCTCGGTATTCAAACTGTAAAATAAGTGTGAGATGTGCTCAAGACAGCTTATGTGGCGATAAAATTCATCAAAAAGCCAAAGGGAAGTAGTTCACGAGGTAGTTCGATAACTTCAAGATGAAGGAAGGTGAGACTATAAATTAGATGCTGAAAAGGGTTGATAAAATTCTCTGTGAGTTGAAGACTATGGGAACGACGTTGTCAAATAGTGTTATCCACGATATGTGTCTTGATAGCCTAGGTAAGGAGTGGTTGAACTTCACCACTCTGTTGGAAACCACACAAGATATGTTGTGAGATTGTTTAGGGCTAACATAACATGTCTAGGTTATGAGACTTGGACAGACTGCCTTAACCAAATGTGTCAAATAGTGTTAATCATAAACACTAGTACACAATATACACTCCTTTTATTGATTAACAACAGAGCATACATTGCTTACTAAGTAGACATTACTTAGTAAGTACTCTCACAAATCCAACAAAATTTCTAATCATCTCAAGGAAAATTAAAGTAAACTAGGAATTCTCTAGATTAATTATAACAAAGTAAAGCTCAAACGAAAAGACTAACGAAAGTGATGACGAGCTTTTCTCAATCTCACACATAAAGTTCTCTTAGTGTGCTCACAAGATTCTGACCAAAAAGCGCAAGTGGTAAGTGAAGTATCTGACACTTTATATACTAAGACCTCTGAAGTCGTTGACAGAGTTCGTTTATGAAAAACCAAGAATCTAACCAGCTTTTACCCAAAAATTTCAGACCAGACTTGATTTGAGTGCATGGCTCCGAACATGTAGGCTTGTGGAGGTTGAGCGTTGATAAATGAACATTAGAGGCATCCGGACACGTTCCTTGGCAGTAAATCTTGCAGTATGTTACATCCGGGAGAGCTATTAGCCATGAAGCCTTGGATAGACTCCCTCTAGTCGATAGACTCTATCAATGTGTTCTCTGTTTGTTGCAACATGTTTGACCGTAGTTCTCAAGGCTCTTTGCATATGGATAGATTCCATCCTCAGCAACACACAAGGTTTCAACATTTGTCAAAGATGTCATTTAAAGAACTAAGTTATGAACTAACAATATATGAAGGGAAAGTGAGAGAAGAAGTCACTACTCTGGATCTTGGACTCCAGGGAAGATGAAATGTAACTGAGTTTGAGGATGATGACTTCGATGAGGATGAGGAAATCAGGCTTATTGCAAATGGAATTAGAAAAATATTTAGCAGTCAATAAGGCTCAAGTCCACAATCAAATCGGTATAAGTAAAGGAATGGGTTAATCATATGTTTTAGGTGCAATAAGCCATGTCATCCTGCCAAGGACTATCCTTTCCGGCGGAAGGAAAATTATCAAACTAAGGTAAAAAATGTCTTAAATACAGCAGCAGCTG
The DNA here is from genome assembly GCA_023374045.1 of Limonium bicolor. NCBI lineage: Eukaryota > Viridiplantae > Streptophyta > Magnoliopsida > Caryophyllales > Plumbaginaceae > Limonium > Limonium bicolor. The sequence continues at coordinate 56,423 of JAIOTZ010000332.1, forward strand.
CATGGGGACATGACATCTCAGATATAGACTTAAACCAAGAAGGAAGCACAAATATGATAATAGTTGCACACGAAGATGATCACATCAGTATTGAGACGAATACAAACTATTACATTATGGAGAATTATAATTTGAAGAAAACACTCAAAGAAGAAGAGGTAAGCCTTGATCGTGTTGAATCTGCTTTTAATTCAATGACCTTGAAATAGTTGTTTATCATGTTGACCTCTGCTGTTTCTGAGATAAAAGTGTTAAACCATCAGTATGCCACTTAGATTAGAGGCCTCAGGGCTAAAGTGGAAGATATGAGTAAGCCTTCGACTGAAAATGAACATTGTGTCATAGAAAGTCTCTATAAGCCAAGGATTAACTTTCTTGGTCTTTTCGAAACTAGAATTCTCACTCTTTCACATTGGGCACAAGAAAAGGTGAATTACTTTTTAGATCACAACAAATCACTGAAAAAGGAATGTGAAATACTCTCATATATGGTAGCCAATGCAAATCGAAAGTTAGAGTGCCAGACTCCGATTAATCCTACTTGATATACTTGGAAGGAAATTTTGAAGCAAATGATACAAAATAATATCTCACACAAATGCGGCTAGGGATATAAGTCTGAGACACCAGCTCAGTCTAAGACTGTGAAGTTAAAAAGTGAACTGTGAGATCTTAGCCAAGATTGTTCTCATATCGATACTATCATCAGCTATGACACAAGATTAGATGGTGTCCAAATTGTTGAGAAAAGAATTGCGTGAAATATCATCAAGATGAAGTTACAAAACCAATAGATCGCACACTAAAAGGTGGTTTATATCAACCATTTTAAGTCCATGTCTACAGCTGGGATCAAGCACGTTTGGATACCCAAGACTAATCAGCCTAATCAAACTCCCCAAGAAGGCTGTCCACCTTTTTCAGAATTGTCATGTCCTTCACAGTGATTAGACCATGACGTACTTCTATGAGAAATCTCAATATATGTGCCTCGCCATTTATTTACCTACGGAGAGTGACTTACTCTCTTTTGATTTGGCAAAATAGGGACATTGGTCTTGAACGTATACAACAATTTAGGGGAATCATCATCTCATGTGCTATCTCTTTAAGTTCTTGGCAATAAACAATTCAATAAGAAGCCATCAAGAAAAGATTCAGGGGGGGAAATTCATCAGTCCAAGACTTACAAAGTTTACCGCATTAAAAAGGGGGAAACTATTGATACAATATTTTGATTAGCAACCTCAATCTTATACTGAGCACACCAAGAGATCAGTCTTGAACTGACTACTGACTTTTATCTTTACGAAATATGCGTCAAAGAGAGACCAAACAAATATTTCCATATCTTTCTAAGTTGGTTATATCTCCTTAGAGATTTATATTTCCAATAAAGTTATATTTTTCTAGTTTGATAATTAAATACTTTGTAAACATAGAGAAAATCTAGAAGATATTATAGTATTTGTCTTTTATAGATAGATAGCCTAGAAATCTATATATATACTCATAGGAAGAGAGAAAAACAAGATTTTTGAGGGAGAAAATATATATAGAGAGAGGGAAAAGAGAGAGAGAGAGAGAGAGAGAGAGAGAGAGAGAACGATAGATTTAAGTGGATTGTATTCACATCAAATACGTGATTATGTAACAGATGTAATACATGATTATAATAAAGGTTGACCTTTACTATGTTATGTTCTTCCTTTCTTTCCCTTCACTCATCAGATTGTAAATTCAGATCGCCAACATCTTGGAACTTTTAGAACCATATCTTTCATCCGCAGAGTTGGGTAGGGTATCCATGGATGAGGGATGTAGAGTCGGAGCTTTGTGCATGTGATATGTCAAGGGGTGAGGGTGTAATAAATGCCCTATAACAAATTTTTTGACCTCGAGCAAAAAGGAAAAGAGGTATTATGTTTCACTCTTACCGGAAGGTATTCCATATGGTGCACTTGTTACTTGACAATTTAGGTTGAAAGGTCTTTAGGGAAAATAGGGAGATAAATCTAGAATAAGGATTCATAATTTGAAGGGAAAAAATTTGAGAGGCCTATACGAAGATGAAAGGTTGAGAAAAGGCTAGAAGAAGACGAGATGTTGATTGTAGATGGTAAAATTCAAAAAATTAAAAGGCCCTTGTATCATATCAAAATCTTTATGAACTATGATTTTTAGGAAGTAAAGTCCTAACATGGAAGAGAATATAAAACAGCCAAGTATAGAAGGTTATCGTGCTGGTAAAGGTGCACTTAGAGTGTTGAATACTTGATCACTCTAACAGAAGAGAAACCAATACAATGTGTACAACCCTATTAAAAAAATGGTTGCATGCCTTCCAAAGCTCATTGAACACTTCTTTTGCTTCGAGTGCTAGGTAATCATCACACAAATGTCTTCAAAGTTTGCACGCATGAGAAAAAATTCCTATATGATACACATTCAACGGCTAGTGAAGAAGTTGTTGATTCAATGAAATGTATCAAGGTAGCAAGCTTGATTTAAGGAGCTTAAACCACTTTTGTTTTTAACAAGTTTCAAGAAGTCTCTAAACCAATTTTTCACAAGATGGTGAGCAAGAAACTTAGTTTTGGCAAATTTAAGGTCTAAGTATTTCCTAGTCCCAAGACTATTGTCCTCCAAATTGGTCAAGTCGGTGTAGACTGATCAGAGGACAAACTATTAATCCTAAGAAATGGGATAAAGTCGTGACCTCAACCAATATCTTTGAGATGAAGAAGGGGAGAGAATTGGTTGGCATGCATTATAAAAGGTTTATATAAAGAAGATTCTATTAGCGAGGCATATAGCAATACTGAAGGACCGATCTCCTTCCGTTTGGCATGGTTGTTTTGCAGCATATTCAGGTAGCTGTTACGCTGACATATTTGCAACATATTTGTCGGTTGTGATGTGTTGGCATATTTGTAGCTGTTTGGTAGTGTGGCATATTTGCAGCATAAGTTAGTTAAGTTAGTCTTTGTGCAGTGTGTGTACCGTTTTCTAGACCACAACTATTAATATTAAATTATTGTTAAAATTTTATTTTGTTAAAAAATAAAATAATTTGTAACATATGTTATATGACAAGAAGTTTGTTGTTATCAAAATTCTGCCCACATACCCCACACTCAAAGCTTGATAAACTCAGTATGCCAAAAGTTAATACACCATAAACTATTGTTTGATCAACAACATGTAATGTATATTAATATGTTTCATTTTTTACCCTCAGTTGGTTGGTTCCCGTCACTTTTTTATACTGATTTTGATTAGCGTTGATAAGATACCATCTAAAATTACATCAAAGTTTAAGTTAAATATGTAGTCATGTAATGAATATTAATATGTTCCCATTTTCCAGGGCACCTATTATTTTTTTAGCTAAAGTTAATTAGTTAATAGTTTATATAAAAATATGAGTAAAAAATTATAAAATAAAAAATGATATTTAATTAGTGAACTTTATTACATTATACATCTTACAAAACAATAAACTAATTAATAGTAAAAAATGGCTTAAATATTACAGTATGTATGTAAATTCAAATATTGAAATTTATACTATATCTTTTATAAAATAAAATATTACCTTTAAAATATGGTATCGGTAATCTTAAAAACTACTTAAAAAACAATTTATGATAGGTGGGAAAAGATGAGCAATATAAATGCCATATAACAAATATGCTCTAAACGAAGAGACAAATGTGCCAAAATATGGCATTTATGCCATACTTATTTATGCCATGTTTATGCTGCATATGAACAAGCAAACGTCACTACACTTGGTATAAAACATGGTAAAACTTTCTTACCTTGTCTTTCCTAAATTTGAACTTCATGACACAACTAATCCTTCTTAAGAAATAGTCGCTCCCAAATACTCTAAGATTTGCTTGTTACCATTTTTACTCAATTCTTACTTATGATCTTTAGTGTTGACTCCCATAATCTCTCCCTGGTCCATTATCCTTGTCCAGACCACCTCTTGGTAAAGTGCTCTTTAGATCATCTTGTGGTTGAACCACAACACCTTGCCCTTAAAAATTGCACCAAGGCACTTCTTACATCACGTGCTTCTATTCTCCTCCCTCACCACCCTCTCTCTCTCTCCTCTCTTTCTCTCTCTCTCTCTCTCTCTCTCTCTCTCTCTCTCTCTTCTATAATCAAAGAGATGGATGCGTGTACATTTTATATAAAAAGGTTCATATATTTTATCACCTACTCTTTGTACTCCCCCTGGCTATTCTCTTCAAACTACTGTGTGGTATATCAACAAGCCAACTTAAAATCTGTGGGGGTATGGGAATGTATGTCTTGACCACCTAATGACAAACTTAGAATCTACATTCAATTTTAAGTTCCTTAATTATGTCTAAAGTGAAAATTGCAACTTGCGATCCTTCCACCTGAGCTTAATATTGTACTGATGATGCATTATGTGGTGACTACATAAAATACTAATGGAATAGTAAGAGAAGTTTGTTATGAAACATGCTCATTCTCATTCATGTTTTGAATGTGTGTAATGCATAGAGAAGCTACTATATATATACATTTGTGAGGGAAAGAGAAAGAAAAGAGAAGATGAAGGTTAGAAAGACAAGGAGTTACAAAAGTAACTTAATTAAGGCATTAATTGGAAGATGAAAGTTAGAAAGACAAGGAGATTCAAAAGGAACTTAATCAAGACATTAATTGGGTAGGTCTATAATACATCGCACCCCCCCCCCCGTGACCGGAGCTTAGGACCAAGATGCGACCGAAGTGCACTGAAAGAATGTGAGGAAAGGGACATCGTCAGTAGATGTGCAAGTTGATCAGTGCTTCAGAAATGATTCATTCGAAGAGTGCCATTGGCGACTTGTTCACAAACGAAATGAAAGACCCACATGTTTTGTTTTATAATGAAGAATGATATTAGCTTCAAGATATGTGGCTCCGAGGTTGTCACACCATAATGTTAGGGGTGAAGACAGACAAACACCAAGGTCGTGGAGTAGGTTTTGAATCCATAAGTTTAGAGGTATCAGTAACGACAACTCTATATTCAGCCTCTGTAGAAGACCTAGCCACAATGTCTTGTTTTTCAAATGCCATGAGACAAGAGATCCACCAAGATAGATCACATAAGCAGAGGTGGATCGTCTATCAAGCACATTAGTAGCCCAATCAGTGTCTATATAAGCTGTAATGAGATCATTTTTGTGACAAGGCAGATGAAGAGAAAGACATATTTTGTGCCACTGAGATAACGAAGAATCCGTTTGAGACAAGTCCATTGAGTGTGTGTGGGTTGATGCATGAAATGGTTGAGCTTATTCATGGCATAAGAAATGTATGGTCGGGTCAAACTAAGATATTGAAGGCTACCCAAAAGACTGCAAAACTATGGTCATATTTGAGAAATGAGGGTTGTTTTAGGATGAGAGAGAAAAGTTAATGGCAATAGGAGTGACAACTACTTTACAGCCCGTGAGTTGGGCTTTGGAGAACAATTCATCAAAGTACTTTTGCAGAGAGAGGTAAAGACCTTTGGTAGTGCGGCAGACTTGAACACCAAGGAAGTAGCTCAAAAAACCAAGGTAACAAATAGAAAATAAGGAAGCAAGTTTGGAGATACACTGCGAAGAAGATTGGTTGAGGATCCAGTGTTGCTAATATCATCAATGTAAACAAGTATATAGATTATATTAGTGTGAGAGGAAAAATCCAACAGAGAGCTATCA
>JAIOTZ010000333.1:0-62003 GCA_023374045.1 Limonium bicolor
TCTACTACAGGTTTGACATCGAAGTCAAAGACAAGAGCGGAAAATTGAATGTCGTCGCTGACCATCTCTCCAGATTGGTAACTCCTACGGATAGTGTGCCTATCAACGAATTCTTCCCCGATGAGACTGTCTTTTCAATCACCAAGGTACAGGAGCCATGGTATGCGGACCTGGCCAATTATTTAGTCTCTGGAACAGTACCCTATGATCTATCTTACTCCCAGAAGAAGAAATTTCTTTCTGACTCAAAGCATTATTTCTGGGAGGATCCGTATTTGTTCCGAGTCTGTGCTGATGGGTTGATTCGCCGATGTCTCCCGAAGATGAGGTTTCAAGCGTCATACATTTTTGTCACTCACGGGAAGCCGGAGGTCACCATGGACCCACAAGGACCGCTGCTAAGATCCTGGCCTCAGGATTTTATTGGCCGACCCTTCACAAAGATGTTTACCAATTCTGCAAACAATGTGATAATTGACAGAGAATGGGTAACACATCTAGGAGACATGAAATGCCACAACAGGGAATACTTGAAGTAGAGCTCTTTGATTGTTGGGGCATTGATTTTATGGGACCGTTCCCTTCCTCGCAGGGCCACCAATATGTTTTAGTGGCAGTGGATTACGTGTCGAAATGGGTAGAAGCCATACCCTGTCATCATGCTGATGCAAAGACAGTAACCAGGTTCCTTAAGAAGCACATCTTTACCCGTTTTGGCGTGCCTAGAATTATTATCAGTGACGGAGGATCTCACTTCTGCAACCGTTCATTTGAAGCGCTTATGGGTAAGTACGGGGTACGTCACAAGGTAGCTTACCTTATCACCCCCAGACAAACGGCCAAGCAGAAGTTTCGAACCGTGAGTTAAAATGGATTCTCCAGAAAACGGTTAACTCATCACGAAAGGATTGGGCACTTAAGTTGGATGATGCGCTTTGGGCTTACCGCACTGCATTCAAGACTCCCATCGGGATGTCTCCTTTTAAGCTTGTCTATGGGAAAGCATGCCACCTGCCTGTAGAGCTGGAACATAAGGCATATTGGGCAATCAAGGCCTTAAACTTTGACATGACTGCGGAGAGAAAAGGAAATTCCAACTTTCCGAGTTAGAAGAGCTGAGAGATCAGGCTTACCAAATGCTAAGATTTATAAGGAGCGCACCAAGAAGTTCCATGACAGGATGATCCTCAAGAGAGACTTCGAAATTGGTGATTGGGTTCTCCTATATAACTCAAGATTAAGGATCTTCCCTGGGAAACTCAAATCTCATTGGGCTGGTCCTTTCCAGATTGTTAGTGTGACCCCATACGGTGTCTTTGAACTCCAAACAAACAAGGCGAAACTTTCAAGGTCAACGGGGCACGTCTTAAAAGGTATAATTCTCATTCTGATATTTCAACTGACCTATCTACAATTTATCTTGTCCAAGAACAGCAGGACAACTCGCCCTCAAACTCTTCTCCAACCTAAAGCTTGGTCAAATACGTCTAGCTAGAGACGTTAAACCCGGGCAGCTTGGTGGGAGGCAACCCACTATCTATCTTTTGTCTTTTCTTTAATTTAATGTTGTCTTGCTTTTTTGTACTATATTTCCCTTTTTTATGTTATAATAAAATGCAGGTTTTACTTGAGTTCTTCTGGCTGTGTAGAATATTCTTTACAGGTTCATTTCATGACATTCCACAGCTGCACTCAAGTGTGGGGGAGCTCTACACACTCTACGAAATCTGGGGAGTACACTCTTTCCTTTATTAATTGCATGCCCTATTAATTTTATTCCATCTACGCAATGAGGGCATTGCTTGAGCTTAAGTGTGGGGGAAGAGCCTTTTCAGGGCATTTTGTGCTTAAATTGTTTAAATCTCTCTGCTTATCTTGCATTTGTTCAAAAATTAAAATTATGTACCCTGCTAATGTAGGTTGTTCTCTTTAAAAACAAATACTATTATGAATTGTGGGATAAATGGTACAAATTTTAAAATTTTCATTTGATTACTTTTGAGGAGCATTTTTCTTATGCGGTGTGACCAAATAATCTGCAAATGGTTGGATTTTATTGCTCAGGGTTTCTTTCTGTCTTCTCTCTTAGGGATTGCTAAGGGGTGCTTCTCTGTTAAAAAAAAGAAGAAGAAAAAAAATATAAGGGACTTGCGAGACACCATTGGTAACCAACAAAAGGAGTTGAGTGTTCTTAATACAAAGGCGTGATGCCTACATTTTCTCTCCCTTATGCAAAAGTGAAACAAATGCATAATCTATTTTCCTTTTGTTTTCTCCTCAATGCCCATTCTTGAGAGAAGTTGGCCATGGTAAAAGTTCTCAGAGTCACCTAAACAAAAGAAACATTGAAGTACCTTGATCATACCCCGAAACTCTATATTTTATTTTTACCCTGAGCACACCTATGCCACCAGCAGATGATTTTTCACACTCCTCAATAAGTTAAAAGATCATGACTGTTCACCTCTTTATCCTACCCTTCATAATAATATTTGTTAGTATTGAGCATTCCCTACTTACTTGGGTACGTGGTTTTGCTTGAGGACAAGCAAAAAGATAAGTGTGGGGGTGTGATAAGTGTCCAAATGAGCATGTTTTATAGGTGTATTTCATATATATTAGCACTTTTCTTGCTCATTTCTCCACTTCGGTTAGTTTTCCTCTAGTTTATGTTTTATTGTTATCTCACAAATTTATTGTTTCATGAGGAAAACCAAGCTGGGAGAAAAGTAGACGAAGAGAGGAACACATAGACACAAACGGCTCAGAAAACGGAGTCCAAACGAAGAATCTAGAGCCGGTCAAAGTTCGTAGAAGAAAATGACCACACATGCAACCGCATGGGGGGAGGCGGACACTTAGGCGGTCAATTCACATACAACCGCATGGGGGAGGCGGACACTTAGACGGTCAATTCACATACAACGGCATAGATAGAGGCGGACAGACACGAGGACACACATAAGGTGTCCGCATGAAGCTAGGCGGACGCCTTTGTGTCCGCATAACCAGACGCGGACAGCCACGCGGACGTGACTAAAAATCAACGCGTCAGTTTTCTTCTTCGCGCGACTGTCTGCAACCTGATTCTGCCATATCCATCTACTCCGAGCGGCGCCTACCTTATTTCTCTCACGCGTCTCCAGCTCTGTCCCCTGCAATTAATGACCAATCAATGAGCAATCAATCTGCAATCAATTCCTCCAGATTACCTCTTCCCTTCCTCTATATAAACTCAGCTACTGCAACCTTAAACAGGCGTACGAATAAAACCAGAAAATCAGACCATCGCTCACCACATTCCATTCTCTTCCATAAATTCTCTCCCGTACACCACAACACATCATTCAGTCCCCAGAACTCAAACACTCCAAATCACTCATTCCACATACAATAACCTACGTACACGCTTCACTCTTCGTTCTCTTCATTTCTCCATTCACCATCCTCACCTCCGTTACTCCGTATTTTTATTACGTCCAACCTCTGTCTGACTTATTACCAGTTAATATGTCAGGCTAAGGAGGATTTGCTCTGGGCGAAGGTTTCGCTGTAGTCTGTTTAATTATGTAATCAATATTTCTACCGGTTAAAATAAGTACAGTTTGTTACGTTTTAAGTTTATCTCTCGCCATTTTAATAAATTACATGAATTTATTAAAATGCTTTTCAAAGTCTATTTTGATCAGACCGGTGATAAATAGACAGGTTAATTAAGCCGTAAATTTTGAGAAAGCTTATTATGATTTAATAAGTTAGTATTTTCAGATGCAATTATAATTCCTCGAATTTAATGTCCGTTTACATAAGTGTTGCTCGAACCTGGATTAGACCGAGCATTTTCTGGTAAACGAGTTCTTATGAGTCTATGACTTAGTCCTTAAGATAATAACAGGAATTTTGCCAAACTAATATATTAAACCGGTAGAGATAGAATAATTAATCAGATTATATAAACCTGAACCCGGAGTTCCATTTAATTCATTTGTACTCAGTTATCTTATCTGCTATTTATTTTCTCTAAAACAAGTCAATTAACTTCCCCCCTTTTTGTGACAAGCTTAGGAACTATTTTATCTCGCTATAAGTCCCACGGTTTGACCCCGGCCGCTTCTGTCTTACTATACTACTGCGACCGGGTATAATTTGCAGCCCGACGGATATTTTGAGTATTAATTTCTTTCTTTTATTAATTACACCAGTTCTAACCACTCACGATATTAAACGTCTGCACATGTCGAGTACATATACACTGTGATCCCGTAGAACCCGGTCGCGACGGACACCTTCTGGTCCCCGTTCCTTTGGGAGATCAAAACAATCACTTAATTTTTAACATATGTACTTCTCATGTCACCGGTCCGAAGACCAAGGCTCATACGTCCTCAACTCGTGAGCAAGTACTACAAAAATATTCTTTGTGAGGTTAAGTTGGAGAACTTTCTTTATTTAAAGTATCAATCGAAAGTTTGGAAATACCATATGAAAATTCTTTTGAAAACTCAATGCAACTCCAAGTCCAATTTATGCTCTTTGCGTCTTTCCTTAGCGTGATTATTTGTGACCACTTATAGGGAGCTTCAAGGATCATCCAACCCTGATGTGATTAGCATCAGTGTTGAACTATCCTTCCACCCCAATTTGTGTTCGGCTTCCTTTGATCTCATAAAAATCAAGTTTCACCTCCCACTTCAATTTCAAACAACAACTAATTCAAGCATATACCATTTTTCTATCTTTTAATCCTTCTAGTCATAATCATTACATCTCCAAGGGTGGAACTATGTCCATCAATCATCTTCCAGATTCAACTTAATTCAAGTTACCTAGGGTATTTAATTCTCACTAGGTTCTATGTCGGTTTCATTCCTCTTCATGAATCACATTACTCTATATACATATATATATTTTTATCAAAATACAATACAATGTTTTACATTTAGTATTATGTGAACATATACTGTCGGGGTTTTAGTTCCCCGGGAGTTCCATTACTCCCTTACCCTTGTACTAACACACAGCAGTTAACAAAGTAGACACACTTATCACAATGGTATTCGCATCTACTGTGTGCAATTACCACAATTAAACCATGAATGGATGCGTATGTTTATGTAACACACGCACCAATCATCCACACAAATTGTTTTGTGCTATGCACAACATAGTTCACGTTCACTTGTACGGTAAAACACACTAAGCGGTTTTGCGCTCTACCCCCCTTAAAAGGGATTACGCCCACGTAATCAACCACTGAACATTGGTTTAAAATGTTCTACCGTCGTGAAGTGTTTTATCTTCCACGTGGTCTATTATACAATGCGTTCTAGTTAGAGGATCTTAACCATATTGGCGGTTTAGTCCCTAAACTATGAATTCTCATTGGAGTTTATTTAACTCATAACCGGTTTCGGTTCTAGCCTGTGAGGCTTTTAGGCGTTAATAATTAGCCATTCACTCATGTTCACTATGCACATTCAACACTTGAATCACTGGCTCACTAGTTTATGCTGCGCAACTCTTGATAACTTTAGAGCTTAGTTTGCCCCATTCGTTATTCTTACTATATTTTCTCAACCGATGCGTGGTATTTCTTACCGTGAGCGAATTTGGTGAGTTATAAACTTTCTATCCACTTCCATGATAATTTACTATATATGTTGCTATGTATTTCACAACGATTAACTTGATTTCTTCCGACTTACTATCGGTTGATATTGAGCTACTACCTAATGTGTAGTGCTCTCTCGGTTACTACCCACACTTGAGGTATATTCCATACCGATGTTTGGTATTCCTGATCATGCTCCACATTTGGTTCTGTATAAGTATTCTTTCATTGGTACGACCTTGCATTTTTCTATGCATCGGTCGTTATAGCGTTATAAGTCTCTTTCTTCTTCTACCACAATTAACATTTTCCCTAAATTCCTAGTTATCTCACTCGATCATTACTGCGCAAGTGCAATACCAAAACACTCAGTCATTCAGAGTGCAGAGGCGTAAACTCTTGGCAATAAATCTCTTATGCGATTGCAATAGGAATTGAACATTGTTTCCTTGTTGACCGGTCTGTCTACCATCTTTATTCATCAACTCCATATTATTGTGTGATTTATTCACATGTATTGGTCGCTTGCTGCGCACCATATTCTTACTTCTTGTACAACACTAACTTACATGGCATCCACTCTCATATTAGCTTCCGCTCATGTACTTTCATCATTCATATTTTTGGTTCGTCATACGCATGGATGACTACTGCATACACCCTTCTTCGAGTTCTTATGCTCCTTGAGCGTTGTTCACTCTACATTTAGCATCACACACCTATGGTGGTTGCTATTAGACTTATTACTCTTCCGGTCTCCACAACTGGTACAACACTTCTTTTCATATTATTCTTATTCAAATCATTCTTGGGTAATGACAACATGGTCAATCCCTAACATATTTCTTGAACTTGGTTCACATAATTACCACTCCCGCGGTCTCACAATATCGAGAGGTATCCACTCTTAAAGCAGTGGTTCGTTCTCCGCTCTATTCACTTGTACAACATAAACTTCGCAATCGATCAAATTTACATGACACATTTTGTTTGGGGCTTATAAGCCTTCCTGCCTCAAGCTATGCTCCTTTTTAGGATGGTGACACACATTTACTTCTCTATACAACATTATATGGTTTAGAGGTTGTATTGGGCTCCATGACAAGGTCGTCGCATCATGCTTCCTTTCATGGGGTGCCCCTTATGAATGTCAGGTTGCTGTTTGATGACTTATGTTTAAACTGAGTGTTAGTTTCAACCCTTGTGTCTCTGTTTCACTATTTCGTCCAACAATTGTTGATCCAAACACCCTTCAAGGATTGCTCCTGGGTGTTGCTAAGTTATGTCATCATATCTTGCTTGCATTATCGGTATGTTTAGGTAACTACACCGTTTTGCGTTCTTAGCTGGGTTTAATATTTCTTTTGTGAAGATCGATATTCCCTGATAGTCCAGGTGATCATTCCGGGAGTTTCATCCCGTTTATTACACATTAACTTGTCCATATCAGGCATCTGCCTTGCCATGTATAGGCTGGGTCACCGTTCCAGCTATCATGTTTATCCCTGAGGAATCTTAAGACATATGCGATGTCATTACATAACAGTCAGTGCACTATGCACTTCATGACTCTTAAACATTTCTTTGAAATAAACTCACTAATACCTTTGGTCTCGTTAACTTAACTGGGTTCTTTCACTTCAACCATTCGTGGTAATCCGTTGCTCTTATTTGACTTTTACTGCGGACTGTAGTATGGAGTCGACTACTTCCCGTGTTCCCGACTCTACTCGTATACATATGTGGGGTACCATGCTGATACATTGCTACTTACCCGACTAACCCATAAGTAGGTCTGTCGGGCCCACAAGCTCCTATCGGAGTGCGGTCGTCCCACATTTCATTTTTGTAAACTCGTAGTGTCCGTCACACGCCTAGGTGAAGTATTCTGTTGTCAACTCCCTTATATCATCCTGTAATAATATGCATTCCGTGCTTCCCGAACTTAATCTAGGGAAGGTCTATCCACTGTTGTATTTGGTATGAACTCAATCCATTCCCTCGGGTTGCTACCCTCGGGTTATCCGATTTCCATCTGGTTGTTCAAAAGTGAACTGGATGTAACTTACCTACTGTGTGGCACTGAGGCCGGTGTAGGTCCTCTGATCTGGTTTGAAAGAAGGTTAGAAATAAATATGGGTTTGAAAGAAAATTTGGTATTGAAAGAAAAGAGTTTGAAATAAATCTGAGTTTGAAAGAAAAATTCTCACGGTTTTACAACGTCTTCTTGCCTTAACCAAGTCTAGCTTCTTACTGACTGGTGTATTTCCAATTGCAGAGGTTAGGCTGTTAAGCCTTTCCAAGGTTATGATGATCTCACTTAACTGTGTGGTACTTTACTAGGTACCTTGTAGTTGTTAAAAATTTTCCCGAACAACCCTGTTATAGCAGCACTTGCCGTGGCAAGTGCGTCATGCTAACTGGCTATCGGTTCAACACACACACAGGTTGTGGTATTATTTTACCCGCACTATCATCAGTGGCCTTGTTGGCCCTTACTTGATCTTACAGTCTTGACAATAAATCTTCTGGGCGACTTCTCACTGTCTTCACATGATAATCATTAACTAGGGTGTTTCCCATTCTTGGAGACCCCTTTTACTAAGTATTGTATTTTCTTCGTAGCCCGTTCCACGCATTCGTCGTGGTTACTGAGACTTGTCTCTTGTTTGGGCACTACGTTGTAGTTCCTTAGTCGGTTGGTATACCGTTGGCGTATTATTTAGCAAGTGTGGTCCCGTAGACACTTGTCTCGGATTCCATTACTTCACTTCTTGCCTGTTGCACGGTTGGTGCGTTGTAAGCTAGTTGTGCTCTACTGCTCGGCATGTCGACCCAGGTTGCTGGAAATTCCATTCTTCTATGCATAGGATTCTTCATTCTTCGCTATAAAATGCGGTTACCATTGTTCAGATGGAAACCATCTCTCGAATTCCCACTTCTCGGGACCTACCGGATGACAGGTTCTCCGTACTTACAGAGGTACTTAATAACACCAGATCGGGTATTCCTGAGTAAGAGAGGACTTTCATCTCTCTGGCGCTCTTTCCCAAGATATAAAACTGGGATTGTGGAGGGCGGGATGGATATTGTAGGTTTCCAGTACACACTGGTAATTCCTAGTTAGCGTATCTCTCACGCTATCGCTCAACCCTTAAACCAATGTACTAAAATCCTAACTCGGTACTTCCTAAGCTCGGTATTCGAGTCATCAGAGTGATACAATGCTCTGACACCACTTTTTGTAACACCCCAACTTCAACCATACACTTAACAACAAATTGCAGCGGAGAACCTAACTCATCACATTGCTTAACCCAATGGTGTTACACGCCGTTAGCCACCCACGTGGCTAACAAGGCTAATACATGTACATTGTATCGGTCTGATGGACCAGATTCCCGAGCAACTACATATTACATTCTCATTCCATATCCAACAATTAATATGCATATACATTCCAAATGTACCGAGTATTAACAAACTAATGCCGACAACAGTTTCGGTCTTACTACTCCTACAATAAATAAGTGTTTAAATGAACTACCTGTATACAACTAACTACCCCGTCCTACACTCGAACGGTCTCCAACTCCTTGTACCTGAAAATAGGAAAGAAAGGGTGGCCTCCAGGGGGCTCAGCACAATGCTGGTATGGTAATCGTGCAGCCTGCATACTACCGGGCCACGCACAACTAATTGTCGTCTAAGCATGCAGTTGATTTTATTTAGATCATGCATGAGAAACTATAAATACATAACACATTGCATATCCACAACAACGGGGATCAACAATCAATCAACACAACAAAACTTGTTAGATCACTCATTTGTTCTTAACCCTTGAGGGTTTCTCCTCTAATGGAGCTATCTCCTTAATAGACGACACATACCCACTAGTCGGGTCATACTTAGATTCCTCTTATTATAAACTGGGATTATTGCCCATGATCCATATACTCTACATACAACACATATCACATTTAAACATACATACGTCATAACTTGGTGAGGGTCACGTGAGGATACACCCACCCCGACTTGTGAGTTAGTAAACTCATTAGAACCTAGGGAATCTTTTTGATCTGGTGATAAGCTCGTTATACAATAACATATTGTTCTACTTAGAGAACATGTGTCACTTATGGTGTGTCGGAAATACTTAGTTCCAAACACGCCGTACACAATAACATAACTGTGATGTGTCGGTCTCAACATAGTACCGAACACACCGTACATATTTCCGCCTAGCCCGAACAATAATCAAGGTAGGTAAGCTTTGGTTGAGCTTGCGGGAGATTGTAAACCAAGAAGGAAAGACAACCTTAACACAACAGAGAGGGAGTAAGAGCAACTGTAGACATCTACTCCCAAACAAACGCGCGACGGCACCACCGGATTCCTTACCCCCCATAATATATATATATATAGTTAAGAGCTCCCTTATGGAACCTATCACATCCACACACCATAAGGTGTTACAACGGGTTAAAAACACAAGGGAGGTACACATACTAACACGCACAAACAATACACAACTAACTCACGCATAGCCGTGGTTAGAACGTTCCCATGGTTTGGGTCGTTAAATCTGAATACCGATCTCTTATGTGATCCTAGATTTGGTTAGCTACGGTTTAACACTTTCGAGGTTAAACGGTATCAGAATTATACACGCCACATTAACGAATTACTATAAACTCATTTCATGCTTATTCTTGCAAGGTGGCAAACACACAGAAAACCACGTTGGCATACAAGCCGATGTAATCCGGTAGAACACAGGTTGCAAGAAAACCATACCAGTCACCACGGTCCACTACATTGTGTCCTCCTAGGTTCCTCGAACAAATACCGTACAACTGGTAACATCACAATTACTTTCATTAACATTGGGGTAGCATGATTGCTTAACGTCTAATGCGCCTATAGTTAACCCCGTCATCCCGTTATACTTAATTTTACTCTTGTGATCTTAAGTTCACAACTCCCACATCAAACCTAATACTTGTTTACACTTTTTAAGGCCTTTACATGTCACCAAACAAGGCCTAAACATCACCTAAAACCATTACCATTCAATCCCCCATGATTAGAAGCCTTAAACAAATTTTTCTCTTCCTCTTTGGTCTCGACCGCCCCTCTGGGGAGGTCCCAGGGGCGGTCCACAACAGAAGCCACACTTGTACTGTAGAATTCGACTGGACCTCCCTACAGGAGCCGTCCCTAGGGGCGGTCCAGAACAAACCCCATTTTTCAAAGTGTTTTTCTCCTCATTTTGAACTCCAAATTCGCCCCAATCTTTTCCTATGCATTACACATGTTTTCCCACATGTTTTAACATCTTTTTGGCACACTAAAACCCTCTCTAATCATCCCAAAAACTCCTTAAACTTTTACTAAATCCTTAACACTTAGAACATTTTACTTACACGTGTAACTTGTAATTTTTGCTTAAAACTTCCACTAACCATAGTGTTATTCCACCACAAGATAACCACTCCTAAAGCATCATTTTGCATCACACTCATCCCCTTTACACACACTCTTCAAGTCTTTCCCGCAAGTTCATAATTAAACCTTCACAAGGCATTACACTTCCATTGGAATACCCCAAATCTAATTAACATTATAAAACCATTATTTAATGGAATATAATCCAAATATAAATCATTTCACGTACGCATGCAAACCCATGCATGAAAACGTTACGTAAAAATAGTCGTTTCACCATAAACGCTAAAACGCCTTAGAAACATATGATCAAGTATGACCTTGTATGACCTTATAAAACTCACACCAAATGGTCATACACTCATTATATGAATATAACATATTCCCTAGGCTATATCCAGTCAAAAACGCAAATGCTCGGAGTGCTCGCGCACACTCCTTAAAGCACGAAAAGCCCGGAGGAGTGCCGAGGTGGCACGAACTCCTATAAAATTATTTCCTAGAGTTCCAAACATCATTATTAACCATTCTAAAGAGAACCCACGAAGTGGTTCCTCAAAATTCAACAAAAACCTCAGGTATTTCTTAGCGCTCCTTTTTGCCCGGGAGTGTTCCGATGGCCCGTAAATTATGTCGGGTTGATGTAACCCATGTAAACTAATGTAATGTCTTAATATATCATTATTTACTATAATAAGTGTTTAAACACTTGGAACTCATAAAAACAATTTATTTCCCAAAATTTCCTTAGAGCACAAAAACACACCTTCGGGTGTCACGAAAACGCGTTTTACGCAATTGCCTTGTAGTTTTTGACATGCCACGAATTAAGAATCTTAAATAGGGTTAAAATGACCTCTAAATCAGTTGGAGGCACTACAACAAGGTGCTCTATAGGGGCCGATTTTATGTGCAAAAACTAGTATAAAACTTACATTAAAAATTTATAAAAGGCATAAACATGGTGACTCACCTTCCCATGTGCTATAATACTTAATGCAAAGAAATGTAGGTCTCATTGACCCAAGCTGTCGAAATATGAAGGGAAACAAGCCATGTGTGCTAGACAAAAACAAAATGAAAAAGGCAAAAAGTAGATCTAGATTCCACCTTTTGTTTTTCTTTTCAAGTGACCTTCCATGCTTTCCCAGCTCTTAATGACCGGTTGATAAGCTCCATTGACCTTGAAATCGTCCACCTACAAGGAAGAAGAAGACAAGTTACAAACATTGAAAAATCAAAGGAATAAAGCTTACTTTTCTTACCTTGTCATTTAGCTCACATTATTTTCCACCTTGCCTGTCTTGCATTATGGCCGAATCATGCTGGAAACAGGGCATTTATTGAGCCAATAACCATGAATAAACTAAGGAAAAGAATAGTCAATTGACATTAAAAATTAACAAAACAAAAATCAATTCCAATTGCATTCTCTTCTTCTTACGTGAGCTTAGTCTCATTCTTCCCCTTGCACACATCACGAATTGGTAAGGCTCTCCTCTCTCTTCTTGCTTCATCTTCTTCCTTTGAAGCTCTTAAGTCCATTAATGGAGTTTTAACTTCTATCCATCTTTAAGGTAATTTCCTAGCATTTCTTGTCAAGCCTTGAAGCAAAACTCTTCCTAGCACACCATAGCATTCGGCATCAACTATGTTCCAAGGAGGTTGTCCAAACCAACATTAAACCAAGGAGCATCTCAAGGTTATCTTAAGGTAGTTTTCAAGCTTGAAAATCCTTAAAGCACATTTATTGTGTAACCGATTTCTATATCTTCTAAGGCTCTTTTCTTCTTCATTTTCATGAAGGAAACTTGTTCTTCATCCACCTTAAGTGAGCCGAAATTATAAGGAGAAAAGCTTAAGGTAAATTCTTGGAAAACTACTTACAAATCTACTTAAGATCTTTATTGAAGATCTAACTCCTAAACTCCTTCACCACTTGCATATAACCGAAGTGGAGCATCAAAATTCCTTGGAGAAAGCTTGGAGATTCAAGAGAGTTCAAGCACTTAACCACCTTTGTTAAGAAGTAAGTTTACTAAGTAATATTTATGTTTAAGCTTGTTAAGCTTCTAAAAATTATACAAAAATTATGTACATCTCCTAGGTTAATTAAAACCGAAACTATATGGTATTATATGCCAAAAATATAATCTATAACATATATGGAAAATATTTACCTTAAGACACATTTTTGTGTCACAAAATTATTTATGTTACATATAATTCAAGCCGAAATGTCAAGGGCAAAAATACTTTATTTTGAGCTAAGAATCAATATAAGACATTACAATAATTTTTACATGAGTTATATGACTCATATGAATTTATGTATATTTATTATGACATATAAATCCACTTTATATACTATATGGTAGCTATTTAATTATGGCCGAATTGTCTAAGTGAAAAATAGATTTTTATGAGCTACTTATGTATATAAACTTATACTATAAAGTTTGGTGAGTTAAAAATATTTTATTAGAGCTTAAATGGCTAATTAATTAAGTTATGTGGCTTAAATGTAATTTTTACAAAGTTTGGGAGTTTAATGTGAAAACCGAGAGTTAAGGGTCTGTTTGGTGTAAATAATATAATATAAGGTTAGGAATTAAGTTTATGAATTTTAGATAATTTAAACAAGTGTTAAAATAACATTTTATAAAGTTTTGGGCTATTATGTAATTTATAAAAGTTGTTATGAAAGTTTGGAACTTATTAGTGGGCGAATTCATAATTAAGGAATTATTAGTTCACTTTCGAAATTTTGAGGAATTAAATATTTAAACTATAGTTTATAAGTTATTAAGTAACTATTATAAAGTTTTGGGGTGAAAATGTAATTAATGGAAAGTAATGACAAAGCCGAATTACTTTGGGTTAGTTTGTAATTTAAGAATTTATATATATGTATTCGGCATTTATGGAGAATTAAAATTAAAACTATAGTTTATAAGGCATTATGTAAAGATTATAAGATTTTGTGGCTAAATTGTAATTATAGAAATATTATATTATAGGCCGAGAATTGGAGGGGCTAAGTTGTAATTTTCAAAAGTTAAATATTAAAAGATATACCAAAATATTAATGGTAGTTTTGGATTTAATTAAATAAGGAATTAAAACTATATAATAAATGAGATTAGAATTTAAATATAAAGTTTATGAATTAATGTGGTTGTTTTGTAAATAACCGAAATATAAGGGTAAGAATTTAGATTTAAATAAATATAGGTCCTATATGGATATTTGGAGGAATTAGAAAGAAAGAATTTTGATTAAAGGATTATGAAGATAAACTATGACTATAGTTATAAGGAATTAAAGGTAACCAATTATTTTATGGTTAAAGGAGGAATAATAAAAACTATAAGAATTTATGTCCATGTATGCATATAAAATATAGAAATTATAAGTTATGTCACCTAGACAATAAAATAAATAACAAATATAGTACATGAATAAATAAATACATATGTACATTAAAGGATTTATAAATAAAAAAAGGAATAACAAATAAGTTATACATAAATCATGAGGTAATTAAAAGAAATAAACCTCACATGAAAAACAAATACGAAATTTGTTGAAGATCCAATAGAATTATTATATAAGGGTAACATAAATTAACCCTCTCAGTTAATCCTATTCTAGGACTTTGTTTGACCAGACGTTGACCGGGTATAAACAAGTACAGTCTACGGTGAACGGTATGGGATTCTTGCAACCTGTTTTCTACCGGATTACACCGGCTTGTGTGCTATCTGTTGTTTGAAATAACGACCAAGATAATTAATGTAAAATGTTGTTTTACTCTTGTGCACTGTTGTATTATTTTATGTGCGTGAATGATGCTAACTACAACGTGTATGTCCCACGCATACAAACACTACTATACCAGTGGAAATACCTGCGTTTATTATACCGAGAACTTGTACTCAAGTCTCTCACTAACTTCACTTTATAACAAACGTCATTATCCTAAACGTGATAATTGACAATACACATTGTGTTCTTGTTTAACGTCTTTATAGACACTAACAATTCTATACTACGAGAACGAGGAGCCCAGTTGGATCTGGCCATGCATGCTACAGGAGTTGTACCTGTCTCAGGTCGTCTCCTATTCATTTACGTCGCGACGGAACATTTCAGTGGAGAGGAAGACTTTATTCCTCTCGAGGGTTCAATTCCCATCAGTTCAGTGGAGAGGAAGACTTCATTCCTCTCGAGGGTTCGATTCCCACATTTCTCAGTACAGGAGTTAACTACGTTATCTTCTGAGGGACTAATTCCCAACCTTTCTCTATAACGAGGTCACTATACCTCCACTATTTGATATCTTTATACATGTCAGTCCCTGTGTGGACCCGACACTATCAAAGATTACAGTTCATCTAACTTGACCTTCTGAAGTCTTGTTTATGTAACATTGTTGTCCTTGTATGGATACTTGTTATTATCATACTATGCTTGTTTACAGCTTTAAAAAATGAACTGCATGTATTCGACAAAGTAGTTGGTGTGGCCCGGTAGACGATGGGCTGCACGTTTTCCATACCAGCATTGTTTGCTGAGCCCCTTTGGGGGCACCCCCATTTTTCAGGTACCTGAA
This sequence comes from Limonium bicolor, assembly GCA_023374045.1. Classification (NCBI taxonomy): domain Eukaryota; kingdom Viridiplantae; phylum Streptophyta; class Magnoliopsida; order Caryophyllales; family Plumbaginaceae; genus Limonium; species Limonium bicolor. The sequence goes on from JAIOTZ010000333.1 coordinate 15,681, forward strand.
GTTGAGAAGATTACCACACCGAGTGTAGGTGGGGTAGATTCAAGCTATGGGAGTCTCTACTAGTTATTTGTTTTACTTAAGTATTTTACATTTGAGTTTGATTCCTAGTATCTCGGATTGTATTCGTATTCAGACCGTGACTTTTGGAGATTGTATTTGGAGTTAGCCTTGTTGGTCACAAGGGTGGCCAACGGCATTGTAATACCGCCCGGTTGTTGTATTTATTTCCGCTGCAGTTGTATTTTATTTGGGAGTGATCGCCGTCAGGTTATTGGATTTCGGGTTGGGGTGTTACAAAAAGTGGTATCAGAGCGTAGTTACGCTCTGGATACAAGGATACACCGAGATTAGGATTTCTAAAGCTTAGGTTACGGGTTGAGAGATAGTAAAGGAGTTTAAGTTAGTTTACTTAGACTACTATCCAAGACCAAGATTGTGACCACAGTATCTAATATACCTCAACATCCTGCAGATGTCAGGAAGAGGAGGACGGCGGACAGACTGCTGAGGCCCGTCAGGCTGGCAGATATTGCTACATGATAGCTCAGGGGGGGTTGCAGCAGCAGCAGCAGCTACCTCCACCACCGCCCAGAGAGAGGATTGGGTGAAGAGTTTGGCTGATCTGAGGCCAACTGCATTCAAGGGACAGACTGACCCTGCTCACTTGGAGACATACATCATGGAGATGGAGACAGCGTTCGAGACACTTGCAGTCCCAGCTAGGGAAAAAGTAAGGCTTGCTCTTTTACCTGAAGGATGCAGCGAGAGATTGGTGGAATATGGTGAAGGCCGACCACCTGGATGACCCAGCTTTACTTGGGGACACTACACTGCACTACTGAGGGGCAAATACTACCCGGCCCACACCAGGATGGTGAAGACTAGGGAGTTTGACCCTGGAGCAGACGGGAAAATGACCGTGGATGAGTATTATGCAAAGTTTACTTCACTACTCCGCTACTACCCGGAATAGGATACTCGGACCAGGTTTGGTCGACCGGTTCTACGGGGGACTGAGCCCTCGACTCCAGTTTGGGATGGGACCAATCATCCCACCAGCTTACAGGTAAAACAGGAGAGACATAAACCAGTTAAAATTTATTACCTACTATACCCCGTCATGGGAGATTTGGAGATTGATACCTTGAGATTTCAGGAATGTTACCATGCTGCCTCCATTGTGGAGATTACATGCAAGAGAAGGGATGCTTTGAGCTCCCAAAAGGGAAGGACGGACCTGGCAGCGAGGATGCCAAGCAGGGGAACTCCAACAGAAGGAACAAACCCTATCAAAAGGCCAGGGGTCCTATCAAGGGAAGGGGAACCAAACTACTGGGAACCCCCAGTCAGGAACCCACGGAGCGGCAACTCACAGAAAACCTACCCATCTAAGGGTAGGCACTCTAATCAAACAGTTAAATTTGAAACTTTTGTGATTACTTCAGTACCGTTGGAATGTATAATTGACCTTGATTGTATTAGGTTCTGGACATGGCTCAAACACGGGCCAGAGTATGTCCGCCGTTTCAACTGTAGACAGTGTGGAAAGGATCACCCCGGCGTGGACTGCCAAGGGGAGAAAGTCCAGTGCCGCCACTGTCAGATATGGGGACATCGGCCTTCGAGTATAAAACCCGGAGAGCAGGAACTACCGCCCGGGAGCAAAGGCAAACACAGGCCATAAGAATGGAGCTAGCGATACTCGCCCTCCACCAACAAACCAAGCTCAGGGGAATAAGGGCAAAGGCCCAGCATCGGGACCCGCCCTGCATGTCATGGACCGCTCAGATGAGGCTGGTCCTTCTACCAACCCAGGTACTTCTAAACCCATGTGAACCTAATATTGAGCAATGGATGATGTGAATGAGTGCTTGCATGCCTTGATTGCCTAGTTGCTTAGGAAAGAACTAATAAGACTCACTAGTAGAATTTTAAACCACGTAGGAAGCTATAAGATATGCTTTCCTATCCCCTCACCGCCCTCCCTGGAAGAAAACATTATCAAAGTACAAGAACCAGGGGACGAACAATGTAAGGTTATCCAACCAGGTTTGATTTTACTCAAAGGATACCTAACACCGGAGACACAAATTGCAATCATCAGAAGATGTCAAGAATTGGGAGCAGGACCAGGAGGGTTCTACACTCCAGAATTTCCAGGAGGATCAAAGATGAAGCTGAAAATGATGTGCTTAGGAAAGGATTGGAATCCTTACTCAAAGACCTACCAGGATACAAGAAATGGAGATGGAGCACAAGTACCAAAAATCCCAGAAGAATTTTTACAAATTGTGGAACAAGCAGTTAATACAGCTCAACAGCTAGAAGAAGATCCAGTTCCCAATCTAAGGGCTGATCTATGTATCATCAACTTCTATGAAGAAGGAGGCCTTAGGACTACATCAGACAAGGATGAAACACAAGGGTCCCTCGATCAGGGGATACCAGTATTGTCTTTGTCAATTGGAGATGACGCAGAGTTCCTTTATGGCGAGCAGAAGCGTGTGGACCTTGCAAAGAAAATCATATTGAATTCAGGAGATGTTTTAATAATGGGTGGAAAGTCAAGGTTGCTATACCATGGAATTAAAAGGATTAAATTAAACACAGCACCTTCGACAGTGATAAACACCACTCACATGAGACCAGGAAGATTAAGTTTGACTTTTAGAAAGTACTAGTGTTGTAATTGTTTTGGACATCTGAAAGGAGATCATCTCATCAATGAAGCATTATTGTTATGAAAGTGAATGTCTTTAGACCCCATCATATATCAAAGTACTTACCCAGATTCTGTTGTTAGGTTGTGCTAAGGAGACGGAAGGTGCCTTAAGTATTCTTACTGAGGAGGAGGCCAGCAAGGGCAGCACGATCCTCACTGGTACCTTTCCTGTTAATGGAGTGGATGCATTAGTACTGTTCGACTCCGGAGCCTCACATACTTTCGTTTCGCCTTCGCTTGCGGGGAAGTTGGGGCTAGACGCTGTAGAGTTACCTGATTTTAAGGTGGCACTCCCGTCTAAGGAGAAGATCAGTTGCACTCGTCTTTATAGAGGAGCCACTATCCGTATTAAGGAGGAGGAATTTCCATTGACCTTATTGAGTTCAGAGGTCTAGGATTCGACGTTATAGCCGGGATGGACTGGTTGGGGCGGCACAGAGGCCGCATTCTTTGTGCAGAGCGCAGACTGTTACTTAAGAGCCCATCAGGAGTGACAGTATCATACCGCCAGAGCCCTAGAGCACCATCAATAAAAGTGATATCTGCTATGTCCATGTACAAACACGTCAGGAAGCAGAAGGAAGTATACTTATGCTATGTTCAGGATGTAGAGCACGACCCTGATTTTGATCCAGATATGCCAGTGGTGTCAGAATTTCCAGATATTTTTCCAAAGGAACTTCCAGGCTTACCGCCACCCAGAGAGGTAGAGTTCTCCATTGAATTACTACCAGGTACCGGTCCCATAGCTAAGGCACCGTACCGTATGGCACCAGCAGAGATGGCTGAGTTGAAGGAGCAGCTGAAAGATTTATTAGACAAGGGATACATACGACCTAGCGTATCTCCTTGGGGAGCACCAGTTTTTGTGAAAAGAAGGATGGAAGCCTTCGGTTATGTATCGATTACAGAGAGCTTAATGCAGTATCAGAAGAACAAATATCCACTACCACGAATTGACGATTTGTTTGATCAGTTGAGAGGAGCAAAGGTGTTTTCAAAGATCGATTTGAGATCAGGATACCATCAGATACCTATCAGGGAGCAAGACATAGAAAAGACAGCGTTCAGAACACGATACGGCCACTATGAGTTTACAGTTATGCCTTTTGGCTTGTCAAATGCACCAGCAGTCTTCATGGATTTAATGAACAGATTATTCAGAGAGCAGCTGGATAAGACCGTGGTTGTATTCATCGATGACATCCTAATTTATTCAAAGTCTAAGGAAGAGCATGAGAGTCACCTCCGACATGTACTTGAGATCTTAAGGGAGAACCAGCTTTATGCTAAGTTCTCCAAATGTGAGTTTTGGTTAGACAGAGTTTCCTTTCTAGGACATGTTATCTCGATGCTGGGATCGCAGTGGATCCAGCAAAAATAGAAGCAGTTCGCACCTGGCTAGGCCAAAGACAGTGACTGATATCAGGAGTTTCCTTGGGTTAGCAGGTTACTACAGGAGGTTTGTCAGAGACTTCTCCAAATAGCAAAACCTATGACCAGTTTAATGAAGAAAGCACCATTCACATGGACTACAGAATGTGAATCATTCCAGTATTTGAAGAATGCTTTGACATCAGCACCAGTTTTGACTATACCTGAAGGCACAGAGGGTTATGAAGTTTACTGTGATGCATCAGGCAGGGATTAGGGTGTGTACTCATGCAGAATGGGAAGGTAGTCGCCTACGCTTCCCGACAGTTGAAGAAACATGAGGAAAACTATCCCACACATGACTTGGAGCTTGGAGCAATTGTTTTTGCATTGAAGATCTGGCGCCACTACCTGTATGGTGTCCAGATGACCGTATACTCGGATCAAAAGTTTGAAGTATGTATTCACCCAGAAGGAGTTAAACATGAGACAAAGAAGATGGGTTGAATTTCTCAAAGATTATGACATCAATTTGCAGTATAAAGAAGGAAAAGCTAATGTTGTAGCAGACGCATTGAGTCGACGAGCACATTCTTTAAATGCCATGGTGGCTAGCTCGAGTCTTATAGACGACATACGTAGCGACAACAGAATGATCAGCGAATGATGGAGATCAGTCAGAAGTTGTCTGACGGTACATTTGAAGGAGGGAAGTATGAGTTTCAGCTACACGATGATGGTTGATCAGATTAAGGGCAGATTGTGTATTCCCAGAGACAGCACAGATATAAAGGAGCATATTCTTCGAGAGTCCCACACTTCTCCACATCTGTCCATCCAGGAGCTTCTAAGATGTACAAAGATCTAAAGAGGTATTTCTGGTGGAGTGGTATGAAGGGCGACGTGACAGAATATGTGATTCGATGTCTCACTGAAAGTGAAATTCGAACATAGACGACCAGGAGGTATGGTACAGTCTATGCCAGTTCCAATGGAAGTTTTATGATATCTCTATGGACTTCGTGGTGGGACTACCACCTGAGAGGAGGACTAAACATGATTTGGGTTGTTGTTGACCGACTGACTAAAGTTGCTAGGTTTATTCCGATGAAAGACACTTGGAAAGTGCCAAAGTTGGCAGAACTATTTGAAAGAGATTATCAGACATCATGGAGTACCAAAGACTATTGTTTCAGATCGAGATACAGATTTCTCTCACGATATTGGCGAGCTACTCGCGAAGCACTTGGCACTGAATTGAAGCTTAGCACAGCATTTCATCCTCAGACAGATGGTCAGTCAGAGAGGACTATTCAGACCTTAGAGGACATGCTACGAGCATGTGCTTGGATTTCCAGGGCATGGATAGATAGATTACATCTCATCGAGTTTGCATACAATAACAGCTATCACCTCTATACAGATGTCACCTTTTCAAGCCTTATATGGCAGACCATGTCGCACACCATTGTGCTGGGACGAGTCTAGTGAGACCGTCATCATTGGGCCTGAGTACTTGGAGCAAGTCCAGGCAGAAGTACAACAAATCAGAAATAAATGAAAGCAGCACAAGACAGACAGAAATCATATGCTGATGAGAGCGACGAGACCTTGAGTTCGCGGTTGGCGACCAGGTATTTCTACGAGTATCACCCATGAAGGGTGTATTCAGATTTGGACAGAAGGGCAAGCTAAGCCCGAAATTTGTAGGACCCTACGCTATCACAGAGCGGGTGGGCCTTGTGGCTTATCGACTTGATTTGCCAGCAGAGTTGGGCAAAGTACACAATGTTTTTCACGTGTCTCAGCTTAAGAAATACATGCCTCATCCTTCTCATGTTCTACAACCAGAGACACTCTCATTAGAACCAACAATGCGGTACGTGGAAACACCGCAACGAATCTTAGATAGAAAGACAAGAGATACTCGAAATAAGTCTGTGAGCCTCGTAAAGGTTCTTTGGTCGAACCATGATGTTGAAGAGGCCACATGGGAACTAGAAGCGGATATGCGAGCGAAGTTTCCCTCATTATTTACCGACTAGACACTTTAGTCTAGGGTACGGGGGTGTACCCCTTTTTTGGGGGGTAGAGCCTTTTTCGTTTGTGAGTTATTATGCATTTTTTGTTGCACTTCTGTGCATTTCTATGACACCTTGTCTTATATGTGTTCTTGTGTAACACTGTATTTGAATGTACTTCGTACTTCAACTTGCTGATGTGTACTTCGTTACACTACAATGGAAAGTTATGTGCACTACGCTGCACTATTTGATAGAAATGTGATTGTGTTATTACATTACACTATATGTTCCAAAGTATTCCTGTTGTGTTTGATGTACACTGTGAACTTAGGAATATAGAGACTTGGGACTTGATCCCTAAAAACTAGATGAGTTGTGGATACCTACGGAACTTGATTCCCCACAACCTTATAAATTTAGATATGAGACTTCGGGGCGAAGTCCTTTTTAAGGGGGGTAGATTGAAATACCCCAAATCTAATTAACATTATAAAACCATTATTTAATGGAATATAATCCAAATATAAATCATTTCACGTACGCATGCAAACCATGCATGAAACGTTACGTAAAAATAGTCGTTTCACCATAAACGCTAAAACGCCTTAGAAACATGTGATCAAGCATGACCTTGTATGACCTCTAAAACTCAAACCAAATGGTCATACATTTATGAATATATAAACATATTCCCTAGGCTATATCCAGTCAAAAACGCAAAATGCTCGGGAGTGCTCACGCACGCCCTTAAAGCACGAAAAGCCGGAGGAGTGCCGAGGTGGCACGAACTCCTATAAAATTAATTCCTAGAGTTCCAAACATCATTATTAACCATTCTAAAGAGAACCCACGAAGTGGTTCTCAAAATTCAACAAAAACTCAGGAGATTTCTTAGCGCTCCTTTTTGCCCGGGAGTGTCCCGATGGCCCGTAAATTATGTCGTGGGTTGTTATAACCCCATGTACTTAATGTAATGTCTTATATATCATTATTTACTATAATAAGTGATAAACACTTGGAACTCATAAAAACAATTTATTTCCCAAAATTCCTTAGAGCAAAAACACACCTTCGGGTGTCACGAAAACGCGTTTTACGCAATTCCTTGTAGTTTTTGACATGCCACGAATTAAGAATCTTAAATAGGGTTAAAATGACCTCTAAATCAGTTGGAGGCACTACCCAACAAGGTGCTCTATAGGGGCCGATTTTATGTGCAAAAACTAGTATAAAACTTACATTAAATTTTATAAAAGGCATAAACATGATGACTCATCTTCCCATGTGCTATAATACTTAATGGCAAAGAAATGTAGGTCTCATATGACCAGCAAGATGTCGAAATTATGAAGGGAAACAAGACCATGTGTGCTAGACAAAAACAAAATGAAAAAGGCAAAAAGTAGATCTAGATTCCACCTTTTTGATTTCTTCCTTTTCCATGTGACCTTCCATGCTTGTCCCAAGCTCTTAATGACCGGTTGATAAGCTCCATTCAGACCTTGAAACCGTCCACCTACAAGGAAGAAGAAGACAAGTTACAAACATTGAAAAATCAAAGGAATAAAGCATTACTTTTCTTACCTTGTCATTTAGCTCACATTATTTTGCTCCACCTTGCCTTGTCTTGCATTATGGCCGAATTCATGCTGGTAACATGGGCATTTATTGAGCCAATAACCCATGAAATAAACTAAGGAAAAGAATAGTCAATTGACATTAAAAATTAACAAAACAAAAATCAATTCCAATTGCATTCTCTTCTTCTTACGTGAGCTTAGTCTCATTCTTCCCCTTGCACACATCAATTCCGAATTGGTAAGGCTCTCTCCTCTCTCTTCTTGCTTCATCTTCTTCCTTTGATGCTCTGAAGTCCATTAATGGAGTTTTAACTTCTATTTTCATCTTTAAGGTAATTTCCAAGCATTTCTTGTCAAGCCTTGAAGCAAAACTCTTCCTAGCACACCATAGCATTTCGGCATCAACTATTGTTCCAAGGAGGTTGTCCAAACCAACATTAAACCAAGGAGCATCTCAAGGTTATCTTAAGGTAGTTTTCAAGCTTGAAAATCCTTAAAGCACATTTTATTGTGTAACCGATTTCTATATCTTCTATCTAAGGCTCTTTTCTTCTTCATTTTTATGAAGGAAAACTTGTTCTTCATCCACCTTTAGTGAGCCGAAATTATAAGGAGAAAAGCTTAAGGTAAATTCTTGGAAAACTACTTACAAATCTACTTAAGATCTTTATTTAAGATCTAACTCCTAAACTCCTTCACCACTTGCATATAACCGAAGTGGAGCATCAAAAATTCCTTGGAGAAAGCTTGGAGATTCAAGGAGAGTTCAAGCACTTAACCACCTTTGTTAAGAAGTAAGTTTACTAAGCTAATATTTATGTTTTAAGCTTGGTTAAGCTTCTAAAAATTATACAAAAATTATGTACATCTCCTAGGTTAATTAAGACCGAAAATATATGGTATTATATGCCAAAATATAATCTATAACATATATGGAAAATATTTACCTTAAGACACATTTTTGTGTCACAAAATTTATTTAAGTTACATATCAATTCAAGCAGAAATATCTAGGGCAAAAATACTTTATTTTGAGCTAAGAATCAATATAAGACATTACAATAATTTTTACATGAGTTATATGACTCATTTGAATTTATGTATATTTATTATGACATATAAATCCACTTTTATACTATATGGTAGCTATTTAATTATGGCCGAATTGTCTAAGTGAAAAATAGATTTTTATGAGCTACTTATGTATATAAACCTATACTATAAAGTTTGGTGAGTTAAAAATATTTTATTAGAGCTTAAATGGCTAATTAATTAAGTTATGTGGCTTAAATGTAATTTTTACAAAGTTTGGTGAGTTTAATGTAAAAACCGAGAGTTAAGGGTCTGTTTGGTGTAATTATAATATAATATAAGGTTAGGAATTAAGTTTATGAATTTTAGATAATTTAAACAAGTGTTAAAATAACATTTTATAAAGTTTTGGGCTAGTATGTAATTTATAAAAGGTGTTATGAAAGTTTGGAACTTATTAGTGGGCGAATTCGTAATTAAGGGAATTATTAAATTCACTTTCGAAATTTTTAGGGATTAAATTTTTAAACTATAGTTTATAAGTTATTAAGTAACTATTATAAAGTTTTGGGGTGAAAATGTAATTAATGAAAAGTATATGACAAAGCCGAATTATTTTGGGTTAGATTTGTAATTTAAGAATTTATATATATGTATTCGGCAATTATGGATAATTAAACTTAAAACTATAGTTTATAAGGCATTATGTAAAGATTATAAGATTTTGTGGTTAATTTGTAATTATAGAAAATATATATATGTAAGCCGAGAATTTAAGGGCTAAATGGTAATCTTGAAAAGTTAAAATATTCCAAAAGAAATATACCAAAATATTAATGGTAGTTTTGGAATTTAATTAAATAAGGAATTAAAACTATATAATATAATGAGATTAGAATTTAGATATAAAGTTTATGAATTAATGTGGTTGTTTTGTAAATAACCGAAATACAAGGGTAATAATTTAGATTTAAATAAATATAGGTCCTATATGGATATTTGGAGGAATTAGAAGAAAGAATTTTGATTAAAGGAATTATGAAGATAAAACTATGGCTTATATAGTTATAAGAAAAATTAAAGGTAACCAATAATTATTTTTATGGTTAAAGGAGGAATAATAAAAACTATAAGAATTGTTATGTCCATGTATGGCATATAAAAATAGTTAAGAGATTATAAGTTCCCATGTCACCTAGGCAATTAAAAAATAAATAACAAATATAGTACATGAATAAATAACTACATGATTGTACATTAAAGGGATTATAAATAAATAAAAAAAGGAATAACAAATAAGTTATACATAAAATCATGGGGTGACTAAAAGAAATAAACCTCACATGAAATAACATATACAAAATTTGTTGAATGATCCAATAGAATTATTATACAAGGGTAACATAAATTAACCCTCTCAGTTAATCCTATTCTAGGACTTTGTTTGACCAGACGTTGACCGGGAATTAAATAAGTACAGTCTACGGTGAACGGTATGGGATTCTTGTAACCTGTTTTCTACCGGATTACACCGGCTTGTGTGCTATCTGTTGTTTGAAATAACCAAGATAATTAATGTAAAATGTTGTTTTACTCTTGCGCACTGTGGTATTATTTTATGTGCGTGAATGTTGCTAACTACAACGTGTATGTCCCACGCATACAAACACTACTATACCAGTGGACTAAATTCCTGTGTTTTATTATACCGAGAACTTGTACTCAAATCTCTCACTAACTTCACTTTATAACAAACGTCATTATCCTAAACGTGATAACTGATAATATACGTTGTGTTCTTGTTTAACGTCCTTATACGACACTTAACAATTCTATACTACGAGAACGAGGAGCCCAGTCGGATCTGGCCATGCATGCTACAGCAGCTGTACCTGTCTCAGGTCGTCTCCTTTTCAATTTACGTCGCGACGGAACATTTCAGTGGAGAGGAAGACTTTATTCCTCTCGAGGGTTCTATTCCCATCAGTTCAGTGGAGAGGAAGACTTCATTCCTCTCGAGGGTTCGATTCCCACATTTCTCAGTACAGGAGTTAACTACGTTATCTTCTGTGGGACTAATTGCCCAACCTTTCTCTATAACGAGGTCACTATACCTCCACTATATTGATATACTTTTATACATCTGTCAGTCCCACTGTGTGGACCCGACAGCTATCAAATGATTACAGTTCATCTAACTAGACCGTTTGAAGTCTTGTTTAGTATAACATTGTTGTCCTCGTATGGATGCTTGTTATTATCATACTATGCTTGTTTACAGCTTTACAAAAAAAAGAACTGCAAGTATCCGACAAAGTAGTTGGTGTGGCCCGGTAGACGATGGGCTGCACGTTTTCCATACCAGCATTGTTTGTTGAGCCCCTTTGGGGGCACCCCCATTTTTCAGGTACCTGAAGTTGAGAAGATTACCACACCGAGTGCAGGTGGGGTAGATTCAAGCTATGGGAGTCTCTTACTAGTTATTTGTTTTACTTAAGTATTTTACATTTGAGTTTGATTCCTAGTATCTCGGATGGTATTCGTATTCAGACCGTGACTTTTGGAGATTGTATTTGGATTTAGCCTTGTTGGTCATAAGGGTGGCCAACGGCATTGTAATACCGCCCGATTGTTGTATTTATTTCCGCTGCAGTTGTACTTTATTTGGGAGTGATCGCCGTACAGGTTATTGGATTTTGGGTTGGGGTGTTACATCCATTGTTCACCAAACTTTGCACAAGATCAAACCACATTTCCACCATGACATTGGTGTATCTAGAAATCATCCATTAGTTCTCTAAATCTCCAAGACTATACCCAAGGCATCTTAGCACTTAAGAACACCTTAACTCACTTTCTTTCACCATCTTAACACTTAACAATTCCTAGTACCTTCTAGGTCATAAAATCTCATTACAAGACATAAACTCCTTTGTTTATCCACTAAATTTTGCCATAGCTTCTCTTGTATCACCTTACACCAGACACATAGTTTTCCACTTTTACACAATCAAGAACACTCAATCTCTTAATACACATTCTTACACACACAACACATGGCTTTTCATCCTTTAACCATCAAAGACATTCACCATGACAAGAGATGTTCTTTACACACAACTAAACCTTTAAACTACACTACATCACAATATAGTGCATAAACTTAAATTGCTTGGCACTTAGGCCCTTAAATTTCATTAATCTTAAACACTGAATTTCCACATCTAAATGCCTTCAACCTGCAAATACACACAACAAGGCTCCCATTGAAATAGAAGTATTCTTGTAATTCACCTTGTGATTATTTACTAGCTCAAATTGCCATTTGCACCTTAGTCACAAGTTCTCAAATATGATTATGTTGTTTCTCCTAGGTTTTATAGCCCTTACTTAGAGTAAACTCTAAGCTACACTTAGTACATATCTAAACCCATCCCTTAAAGCAATAAGCCACCTTAAGGTAAGTCATTTACCTTGTTTTTCCAAGCTTTTCCTCACATTCCTCTCCTTGGATTTTCTTGCTCGATTTTCGGCAAGCCCCTTTAATTCCATTGTCAATGTTCCAACCAATATACAGTTACTCCAATGAGTACTAAGGAATGCACTAAAACCTAAGGAATCATTCCTAGGTTAAAAAGAGTGCTTTAAGGTATTAAACTGGATAATTGCCTTTGAAGTCTTAGGATAGACTTGGGTATGAATCAAGGAGGACCTCCACTAGTCTTTGGAGATTAAAACAAGCTAGTTCAAGGAGTAAAACAAGACTCCATGAGAAGATTATATTCGGTAATGCACTAAAGTGAAAGAAACTTAGTTTTTCTTTCACTTTTCTTACCTTGAATGAGAGAAGAAGCAAAAGAGATCTTCAAACAGAACTTTCCCCCTTCAATGGATTTTCTCCATGGCATCAAACATGAGCTTTTGAAATTTTGAAAAGAGAGGATGAAAGGCCTTGACTCAACTAAGACAAATATGTGCTTAGTTTTTGATTTGGAGCAATATTGAACATTTGGTGAGCAAATGAAGTTGGAGAAGAGAGGTGCTGTAGAAAGAATGAGATTGGTTGGGAGAATGGAGGAAGATGGCAGTGGGAACAAGAGAGAATGAAGAAAGGAGGTGAGAGGCAAGCTTTTGTTAAGATATTTAACTTATAAAGGTGAATTGTAACTTTACTTTATTTCTTTTTCTTTTCTTTAGTTGGCTGGCTAGGTTGGTGACTCACCACCACTAAAACCGTGCCCCCTTCCATAATAATGATATTTATGGCCTTTGTTGACCATTTAATTAAGCTAAGTTGACTTAAGTCAAAACTAGCACTATTTGAGCACTATTCACTAAATAGTGCACATATTTGTGAACTTTTTGGTTTCCCATTGATTTAGGCTTCCTAATGTGATACTAAGTAGTACACATATTGATTAAAGAGTAATGATGGACATTTTGCCACTCAAAACCCATTTCCAAGACAATTTTTAAAAAATGTGCTTTAAGGCTCCTTAAAGCACATTTTGTGTTTTAACTTGTTTTCAATCTTGGTTTTCTTTATTAATTGATTTAAAATGTTCATTAACATGTTAATAAGGTCTAGGAATGCCCTTTAGGTCTTATACAAGGTTACACCAAGTCTAGGGCAATTATTTGCTTAAATTGACTTTATGGTGGTTTCTTGTGTTTTGTTTGGTTTAATTGTCTACCAATGTTTCTTAAGGACTTAATTAGCCTTATTAAATCATAATTGAATGTTATAAAGTCTTGGTAGGCTCTTTGGGTCCTTACCAAGTTCACTCCAAGCTTAGAGCATGTGTTTTGCTCAAACTGTCTTAGTAGCACTTTACTGTGTTTACTATGGTTTAATTCACTTAATAGAATTTATAAGGCACCTTTTAGCCTTTATATACCATAGTATAATATTTAAACTACATATCAAGGTTTGGGGTATTTCAATTACTAACTTTTCTAGGTAGGTAATCTAAGGAGTTTTAAGGCATGAAATTGAACTTTAAGGAGAGAGTCTTTACCTTGGAATTTTGATGGGATTTCAGGCTATACTGTCGGCCATATATAGGAGGAAGAGATGAGCTTTGTTTTATGAAAAAAAAGGAAAATAAGAGGCTTGACCAGCCATGAAAAGCTCTCGGTTTTACCTTCTTTTGTAGCGTTTGAAGAGATATTTTGTAGAAGATCTTTGGGTCAAGAAATGGAGCTTAATACTCCTTCATCATGTATACAATAAGGTGTAGAAAAGGTTTCAGGAGGGGTAGTATTTTTGGGCATAACAAAGGAAGAAGGAAAAATGTGCTTTAAGGTTGTTTTCTTACCTTAAGGTTGTAATGGAGTCTTCCTAGCCCCTTGAGTTGTTACAGCCAAGAATGAAGCTCTTTAAAAGAGTTTTTTACACCTTGAAAGGAGAAGAAAAATAGATGGGAAGGATGGCCTTCAAAAATGGTGCAAAGAAAGGTAGAAAAATAAGAGTTTTAGAGCTTGTAATTTTCTTCACCATTGGTGGAGGAGCTTGAGCTTTGGCTGGAACTTGAGGATAAAGAGAGGAGGAAGAAGAGGTGCTTGATATGCAAGGGTAGGGGGGATGAGTTGGTCAGCCGAGAGTGTAAGAGAGGTAGTGGAAGGAATGGGTAAAAATAACATTATTTTATATAGGTGTTGTACGTGTTTGTACTTTCTTATTGACTTTTAATTTCACTTTTCATCTCTTTTCTATTAATGTGGCCGGTGGCATAATTATGGGGGGAAGATATTTTTGAATTTTTGCACATTAATGTGTAACATTAATGGTATATAATGGACTTGTTTCATGTGCTAAGTGGTAACATGTGTAATTTCATGTTTTAGTGTGTATATATAAGTGGTTGTTACACTTGTAGTTCGGTTTGACTATATAAAATATTTTATATAACTGTCTCACTTTATTTGTGATATTAGCACATGTATTATTATGTTACATGTAGTATTAATTTTTGGAGTTGATTTCTCCTTAATAATGTTTTCTCTTTGATTAGTTTTTATGTGTAGATTGGTGTCCATTTTGGACTATACATTTATATAATACTATTCATAATGAATATTGCTCATTAGATGATTAATTATTGATTATTCTCTTTTATTTAAATTAATTCCTTATTAATTAAGGTAATCAGTTTTTGGGGTATTTCAGCTGCAGTGCAACACAAGGACTAGACAAAAGGGATGAAAATTCCATGTCCTTGTGTTGATTGTGGTATGGTTAGGAAATATTCAAACGTTGACGTCAAGCAATTCCATCTAAAGACCCGTGGTTTCATGCCATATCACAGAAGATGAACTTTTCATGGAAAATCTGTTCAAGATGATGCTTCAACTTCGTACAGTTATAATTGGTGTCACTCAAGAACCGAGCAGACCTTAGATATTGTAAGCAAGTTGGATTGATTCCCAGGTAATTCAAGAGTCAATTTAGGCAGTGAGACTGTAACTGAAATACCCCAAATCTAATTAACATTATAAAACCATTATTTAATGGAAAATAATCCAAATATAAATCATTTCACGTACGCATGCAAACCCATGCATGAGAACGTTACGTAAAAATAGTCGTTTCAACACAAAAGCTAAAACGCCTTAGAAATATGTGATCAATCATGACCTTGTATGACCTTCTAAAACTCAAACCAAATGGTCATACACTCATTATATGAATATATAAACATATTCCCTAGGCTATACTCAGTCAAAAACGCAAAATGCTCGAGAGTGCTCACGCACGCCCCTTAAAGCACGAAAGGCCCGGAGGAGTGCCAAGGTGGCACGAACTCCTATAAAATTAATTCTTAGAGTTCCTAACATCATTAATAATCATTCTAAAGAGAACCCACTAGCTAGTTTCTCTAAATTCAACAAAGTGCTCGGGGGAATTTCTTAACGCTCCTTTTTGCCCGGGAGTGTCCCGATGGCCCGTAAATTATGTCGTGGGTTGATGTAACCCCTTATAACTCAATATAAAATCTTAATATATCGTTATTTACTATAATAAGTGTTTATAAACACTTGGGACTCATCAAGACAATTTATTTCCCAAAATTTCCTTAGAGCACAAAAACACACCTTCGGGTGTCACTAAAACGCGTTTTACGCAATTACCTTGTAGTTTTTGACATGCCACGAATTAAGAATATTAAATAGGGTTAAAATGACCTTCTAAATCAGTTGAATGCAGTGTCAAACAAGGTGCCCTATAGGGGCCGATTTTATGTCCAAAAACTAGTATAAAACTTAAATTAAAAATTTATAAAAGGCATAAATCATGGTGACTCACCTTCCCATGTGCTATATTACTTAATGACAAAAGAATGTAGGTCTCATCTGACCTCCATGCTGTCGAAATTATGCAAGGGAACATGGCCATGTTGGCTAGACAAAAACAAAATGCTAAAAGCAAAAAGTAGATTCTTATTCCACCTTTTTAATTTCTTATCATTCAAGTGACTTTCCTTGCTTGTCCTTGGCTCTTCATTACCGGTTGGGAGGCTCCATATATGCCTTGAATTCGGCCACCTACAAGAGAAGAAGATGACAAGCATAACATAGAAAAATCAAAACAACAAACCTTACCTAAATTTCCTTGTCTTCTAGCTCACATTATTTTCTTCCACCTTGCCTTGTCACACCACATGGCCGAAATCATGCATAGAACATGGGCATTTATTGAGCCATTAACCCATGGAATAAACTAATGAAAAGACTAGTCAAATAACATTAAAAATTAACTAAACAAAAATCAAGCAAACTTACCTTATACTATACGGTTGCACTCATTCTTTCCCTTGCCCACTTCATTTCTGAATTGGTAAGGTTCCTAACTCTCTCTTCTTCCTTCATCTTCTTCCTTTGAAGCTCTTAAGTCCATTAATGGAGTTTTAACTTCTATCTTCATCTTTAAGGTGATTTCCTAGCATTTCTTGTCAAGCCTTGAAGCAAACCTCTTCCTAGCACACCATAGCATATCGGCATCAACTAATACTCCAAGGAGGTTGTCTAAACCAACATTAATCCTAGGAGCATCTCAAGGTTATCTTAAGGTAGTTTTCAAGCTTGAAAATCCTTAAAGCACATTTTATTGTGTAACCGATTTCTATCTCTCCTAAGGTTCTTTTCTTCTTCATTTTCATGAAGGAAAGCTTGTTCTTCATCCACCTTAAGTGAGCTGAATTTATAATGAGAAAAGCTTAAGGTAAATTCTTGGAAAACTACTTACAAATCTACTTAAGATCCTTATTGAAGATCTAACTCCTAAACTCCTCAACCACTTGCATATAACCGAAGTGGAGCATCAACATTTCCTTGGCGAAAGCTTGGAGATTCAAGAAGAGTTCAAGCACTTAACCACCTTTGTGAAGAAGTAAGTTTACTAAGTAAATCTTTATGTTATAAGCTTTGTTAAGCTTCAAAAAAATATACAAAAATTATGTACACCTCCTAGAGTACCTAAAACCGAAACTATATGGTATAATATACCAAAAATATAATCTATAACATATACGGAAAATATTTACCTTAAGACACATTTTAATGTCATACAAGTTACCTATGTTACATCCTTGTTCATACCAAATTGTTAAGGGTAAAAATGCTTTATTTTGAGCTAGGAATCAGTATAAGTTATTACAATAATTTTTACATGAGTTATATAACTCATATGAATTTATGTATTGTTATTTTGACATATAAATCAACTTTTATATACTATATGGTAACTATTTAATTATGACCGAATGGTCTAAGTGAAAAATAGGTTTTAATGAGCTACTTATGTATATAAACTTATATCATAAAGTTTGGGGAGTTAAAATATTTTATTACTGCTTAAATGGCTAATTAATTAAGTTATGTGGCTAAAATGTAATTTTTACAAAGTTTGGTGTATATATTGTGAAAGCCGAGAGTTAAGGGTATGTTTGGAGTAATTATGTTATAATATAAGGTTAGGAATTAAGTTTATGAATTTTAGAAAATTTAAACAAGTGTTAAAATAACAATTTATAAAGTTTTGGGCTATTATGTAATTTATAAAAGTTGTTATGAAAGTTTGGAACTTATTATTGGGTGAATTCATAATTAAGAGAATTATTAAGTTCACCTTCGAAATTTTGAGGAATTAAATATTTAAACTATAGTTTAGAAGTTATTAAGTAACTATTATAAAGTTTTGGGGTGAAAGTGTAATTAATGGAAAGTACATGGCCAAAGCCGAATTACTTTGGGTTAGTTTTGTAATCAAGAATTTATATACATATATTTGGCATTTATGGAGAATTAAAATTAAAACTATAGTTTATGCGGCATTATGTAAAGATTATAAGATTTTGTGGCTAAATTGTAATTATAGGAAATATATATATATGCCGAGAATTGGAGGGGCTAAGTTGTAATTTTCGAAAGTTATAATATTTAAAAGCTATATACCAAAATATTGGTGGTGGCTTTGTAATATCATTAAATAAGGAATTAAAACTATATTATATAATGAGATTAGAATTTAAATATAAAGTTTATGAATTAATGTGGTTGTTTTGTAAATAACCGAAATATAAGGGTGAGAATTTAGTTTTAAATAAATATAGGTCCTATATGGATATTTGGAGGAATTAGAAGAAATAATTTTGATTAAGGGAATATTGAAGATAAAACTATGACTTATATAGTTATAAGGAAATTAAAAGTGACCAATAATTATTATTTATGGTTAAAGGAGGAATAATAAAAACTATAAGAATTTTATGTCCATGTATGGCTTATGAATATAGTTAAGGAATTATAAGTTGTTATGTCATCTAGACAATTAAAAATAAATAACAAATATTGTACATGAATAAAATGAATACATATATGTGCCTTAAAGGATTTATGAATAAATAAAAAAAAGGAATATCAAATAAGTTATACATTAAATCATGGGGTAATAAAAAGAAATAAACCTCACATGAAATAACAAATATGAAATCCGTTGAAAGATCCAATAAAATTATTATGCAAGGGTAATATAAATTAATCCTCTCAGTTAATCCTATTCTAG
Organism: Limonium bicolor; assembly: GCA_023374045.1. NCBI lineage: Eukaryota > Viridiplantae > Streptophyta > Magnoliopsida > Caryophyllales > Plumbaginaceae > Limonium > Limonium bicolor. The sequence continues at coordinate 34,476 of JAIOTZ010000333.1, forward strand.
GACTTTGTTGACCAGACGTTGACCGGGAATTAAACACCCTGATCCCTTGGTTAGAGAGAACGAATTTGGGACCCGATCCTTTCACTATGTGTATTCCTACAACCACACGTTGGTTGGTAGGTCGGTGTGTATGAATTGTGCAGAATTGTGTGTGTATTGCATTGTATGTACACCCTGATATGAATGAATGTTGTGTACCTGTGATTTACACCTCGGCGTGTTATATATACATTGCTACGAGAATTTGTGTGTGAAGCCACTAGGGCAACATAGTGCGTATAAGCACTGAGAATTATAATATAGGAGACTTAATCCTTTTGTTATCGCGAATGAATGCGGGACTTGATCCCTATGATTAACAGGAATGGAAAACATCAGTAAAGGAAGTAACAACTTCGGGACGAAGTTCCTTTAAGGGGGGTAGGCTGAAATACCCCGAATAATTAACAGTCCAAATTCGTGAAGGTTAAATTTAATTATGAGTAACCTTTACGATCATACAACTAAAACGCGACGGGATTATCTGAAAATAACACGTTATATAAGTCGGACATAAAACAATGTGTGAACAATTAAATTTAGTGTATACATGTCCGGAAGCGCGACGACGTTACATAATAATATAGTCACGTACTTATACATGTACGTAACGTTACGATATTGTAACGTTGTAATAAGTAATAATAACGTCGCGTAACTTCGTAACAAAAAATAACACGATATAATATATAGTCGTATATAGATCGTAACGTTGTAGATAAGTGACGATAACGCCGCATAACTGCGTTACAAAAAAAATATAGAATCACATGATATAATACATAGTGGTACATATATAAATAATCATTTATAACCTATACAAAAACAGAGAGAAAGAAAAAGAGCAAAGACGCTCCCGCTGAGGTTCAAACCCGAGACCTCTCATACCTTCCCTAAATGCTTAACCGATTGAGCTATGCTTGAATTCAATAACAAATAGCAACCTAATATAACTAGTATCGAAACCACTAAGTAATTGCAATTAAAGAAAAAAAAACTTGTGCTGATTCCTTCTCAGGCGTGAAATCATCAGGCCACAATCATCAGAGATTGCTCTCCCCTAACTCTACCTTCACGGACTCTCATGTTATGTCCCCTGCTCTGTCCGAAAACCTGAAGCCCACCCATGGCACAACAACATATTCCTTGCCTTGAAAATCGGTGTTGTCATCTTCAATACATTCCCATGTGTAGAGTGTTAACAAAACCAAACTGAATTTATAAACCCGACCTTGCATTGCTATTGTCGGTTTCTGTTTTAAAAAAAATTGATGGCTCATCAGCCTTCTCTTCTTTCCATTACCGTCGCTAACTCCCGCATTCTTGTCCCCAACAACTACTGAAGCGAGCTTGAACTTACTGTCGGGAGCATACTGAGACAATGCTTTTCTCCTCAACCAATTCTCATTCCTTTCTGAACCCACGACAGTAACCCCCACTCCCTGCCTGTTTCATCGTCACCACAACAACAACTTCTCTTCTGCATGAAAGATTGAGCGCTTCAAACCCCCACCACTTACCTTATTGAGACTAGCAAGTATTAACCATTAAGGGCATTAGTACTATCAGCCACTCCAGCTCTTTGTTGACCTCTGCATGCTCAAGTCTGTAGCAACTCAGGAGTTCTGCAGTTTCCTTGCGTGAAGTGAACTCCAAATCCTCTCGGTTTCTCCCTTCCTGCCTGTCGATTTGAAGTTGAGCTCCTGGGAAGAAAAAAAACTGGAGCATTGTAGCCCAGGAACCAGTAGGTAAGAACAGAAGCAAATACACTCCCTCTGTTGGTTTTACCGAAAATCCAAACCTGTTGTTTCAGTCTGTATTGCTCTTCCTGCTCCCAGGTCAGAGATTCTCTAATTTCTTAACTCACTTCCTCCTCAAGCATTGCTTGACTCCGCTTGGAATTGTAACTCATGAAGAATGCATCACGATCCCATGCTTGGTAGCTGATTCCAGTTCCAAAACAAAACACCCAACCAGGTAAAGCTCTTATTAGTTTTCTTTTTCCAGGGTCTGTTATCTGATCTAACTGGCCTGATCACTTGAGGAAATTTTCTCAGCTGTTATCGAGTGACCAAGGAGTTGAAGTCCTACTGGCACCAAAGTGTTAGTCGAAGAGAAACCGTCAAGACACCCAACTGGTGAGCTAACTCTAACCTGGAACCAAAAATCAGAACATAAAGCCAAACTGCCAAGTTCAACTACTGAGTATTTTGGGTTCAGTAAAGTCTGTTTTCTGTGTTGATGTACTTGTGAACTTAACTACAACTAGTACATTACTGATATCCCTAGCTAAGTCCTAAACACCTGGGAAGAATTTAAAAAAAGAGAGAAATAAGATCCCAATCTGATGCATTAAGAGAAGAAGTTTAAACTAGTTCCTGTTTTAAGTTTTTGAGGATTTCAGTCTCTGTATAACTGAGCTACAGGGGTATCGTGAGTGTGTAGTGGGTTAAGAATGAACCCAAGGCATCTCTAACAGAGTGGACTAAGTTGGTCGATCCAGTGGGAAGATAAGAATCGGATTAAAAGAACAGAGGGAAAAACAATAACAGAGAAGATACATAAGTGCACGATTTCAGGTTTCGGGTTTTTCTTTTCTTTTGTGCAAAGGACTTTCAGAGATGAATTCTATGTCATGTTGGTCTACTGGAACTTTAAAAAAACATCACATACTAAATATCGTGAGTTAGTAATGAGGGAAGTTGAAAGGCAATTCGTGAACAGACAAACTAACAGAAGAGAATGTTGTCAGTTGGCCAGTTTCAGCAGTATGGGTGTTTTCAGTAACTGTAATGGCGTGTCTAGGTGACCTTGAGCTAGGTCAAATTTAGTAGCTTACTAACACATCTAGCTAAGCAGGCAATCAGGTTGAGGAAACAATTTAGAGTCAAACTAGTGACTAAAGAAAGGAGAACAAAAAGAAGAAAAAAAAACACAATAACAGCAAGATGAACATCAGTCACGAGTTCTGTTTCTTTTCTGTTTCAGTTTCAGTTGTTCTTGGGTTTAGGAGGAGTACATGTCAGCAGTGTTATCAGGGCTATCCTGGTTTGGTTTTGTGATTTAACTTCCTACTAATATGCCAACCTCAGTAGCCAAACACCTGGGGGAAACTGAAATCAATTTAAAGAACAAGAAGAAAATAAAAGACAAGGATATATCAGTTCTTAGTTTCATTTTCTGAGATTTCTTGTGGTTTTGTTTTGGGGCTAAAACACTGATTAGGACACCAGGTAATCGGGTAAACAATTCAGGAAAGAAATGAAAAGTTAGAGGAGTGAACTAGAAAGAAAAAAAATGATGGAAGTGATGATATCAGGTTTCTGCTGTCTTTTATGTTTCCGTATATGAATTCCATCAGTGAGTTTAATAAGATTGCCTGGGTAGGTTTGGGTTTAAAAACGTAGCCAAACAATGAGATGAGTTGAAAGACAGGTTGTCAGTAACAAGAGAAATGAAAAGAAAGGAAAAAAACTGAAGAGAGTTTATCTGTTACATTCAGTTTAACATCATTAGCAGTTTCTGATTTCTAGTTCCTATGTTGTAGTTTTCTATAGACTTGTGTGTTTCAGTATAGGAATTACATCAGTGGGGTTGATGGGATGGTCTTGTTTGTGTTTAGAACTTCCTGGAACATATAACTAACCGGGACAGCAGCTTGGGTAGAATGTAAAAGAAAAAAAAGTCATGAGCAAAGAACAGAAATGGAATATGGAATATTAGTCTGGTGTTTCATCAGTTCAGTTTGCCCAACTTCCCAGTTTCAGTATAAGGATGAGTCTGTAACATCAAGAGAGTTATTTGGGATTTAAAACCTTGATAAGAACACTTAAATATGTGAGTGGGTAATGAGGGAAAAATGTAAGACAAATTCGTGAACAAACAGGAACAGTATAGAAGAGAAGTTATCAGGTCTTGTTTTCTGTTTCAGGTTCCTGTTTTGGTTTCTGCACCATTACAGTTCTGCATAACCAGGTGACAGAGGGTAGTTTGGGTTGTCTAAGAGTAATAATCCCTATTAAACACTTAAGTCATACGGGTGAGTTAGTAATCAGGTTCAAGGACCAAAAGAAAACAATGGAGAGTCACCAGTTTATATTTCAGCTTCCAGGTTCTTTTCGGTTCAGGCTGAGGGCACCTCAGTAGATTTGACCAGCTGTCTTGGGTTTAGTCTTGGGTTTAAACCACACCCAGAACACTTAAGTAGTAAGTGGGTACTTTGAATAAATTGAAAAAAATGGACCAATAACCCACAGAAAAGAAACAGAAGAGAGATTATCATTTATATGTTTCAGCTTCATCAGTTTGTCCAGTTCGGTTTTTGGTTGTGCCAGTGATATTAACAAGGTTGTGAGGGGTTTAAAATGGACTTACAACCTCGCCAAACCAACTACCTAAGGGTGTGAACATCATGGGAAGAATTAGAGGCTGATTAATGCATCAACAGTTAAGATAACTTAAGTTGCACAGGGATGTTGTTGCAGTTTTCTTTCTCAGGAGTTTCAGAAAACTAAAGCGTCTGTCTAACTGACTTACCAAAAGCATAAGTGCATTGAGTTAGGTAGCTAAATAAACACGACCTAGCTAATGCACCTGGTGAATCTGTAAGAAGAATTGAGTGGAATTAGTAATCTGATAAATGAACTAGGAGGGGGAAATAGAAGTGATATATAGAGTGTGGTTTCAGTTTCGGTAAAATTGTACCTCCTGTATACCAAATTTACAGGGGTGTTATGGGTGTGATGCTAGTTGAATAATAAACCCAAAACCTTCCTAATGCACCTAGCTAAGCTTATGAAACATGTTGAGAGGGTTGAACATCAGCTTACCACATTTAAGGTGAAGTTAGATAAGGTAATTCATAGGAATTATGTTTCAGATTTGGAAATTTTTAGGGTTCAGTATAAACAGATTTTTGAGGGTATCTTTAAGACTATTTTTTCATGATAATAGGGTTATGACATTGCTAAGCTACTTAGCTAAGGAGGGAGCACATCTTAGAGGAATTAAAACCCACCTGAGTTGAACATACCATATGTGGATGCTTATAATACTCTAAAGCGTTAACCCGAGGGGAAGGACATAGTTAACGTGTAAAACAAAGATATGAATGTAATAGGAGTAAGATGAGCCTAGAATTAATACACGTGAAGTTTTAAGGGTTAACATAAATTAAACATCTAACAACATACCTATGGAGTAACACATGATAAAAAGTGCCATCACATGAAATGATAAACTGACACATTGTTTTAATTAACGCTAGGGCCGTAGCGAACCCTGACCGGGACGTCGAGTGTGAGACAACTCGTGCTCTCGAATAAGGTATGGACATGTGTGGTTCGTATGTTGCCGTGTTACACGGCTTGTTTGCTGTGTGCTCTGTGTGAAAATGGCCATAAGATCAAAGCATGAAAAGTGGATGGGTGCTTATCTTGCCTATATGATTGCTATATCTTTGTTGCATATTATTTGCGCGCACACAGTAGTTTAGTCCCTTTCTCGTCTATGGAACTTGAAATGAACCACAACGAACTATGAAAGCAAATAAAACTCTATAAAGGGAAACTCCTCTCTAACCATGGAGGACGTACCATGACACCCACTATGGTGTCTATTTATGAATAATAATGAAGAGCAATTCCCAATTGTTGGAATATGAGAATAACCCGGGAAGACGACATCTCGGGCCGCGCGGTATGGAATACTCGGGAGTTGGTATCTGCATTAGATCCTTCGCCCTTCTATGTGGAGCACATCCTGGAGTCTAGAGGCGACTCCGCTTTCTCGGCGCATGACGTCGGGAATGGGGGAGTGACAAATTGGTGGAGCTTATCCTGGAGTCTAGAGGCGACTTCGCTTTCTCGGCGCATGACGTTTGGAATGGGGGACTAGCTATGGAGGAGACATCCTCCAACGTGCGGTGATAAAAGAATTCCCAAACAATCCTTAAAGAAACAAGGAACGAGTAGCACCTACATAACAAAGTCTCGGGATCTAATCTATATTCCCTGTGAAATACCCCAAACTTATAAAACAAGGATTAAATATCTAATCACATTAATTAAGGCCTAAACATGCCTTAAAAGTCAACTGAGAACAACAGTGGTCAACACAAAACAAGATGTTACACCCTTTGACTGTTTAGGTTAAATAAATACCCAAATGAACTACTTAGGACCTAAAAATTTGTCCTAAACATATTAACATATTACTAAACATGCTACAACCGTTGTACAACACTCCAACACAAAGAAAAAGCACTTTCATGCATCAAGGTCAGAAGGGCAAAAATGTCTCTAAGTAACCTTAAAGGTATAATGACCTCTAAATGATATAAAATGTAACACCCCGAATAAACGTCCAATAGTACAAAGTCAAGCTCCTAGTCATATTACATAATAACTACGCAGCGGATTCTCGATATCATCCGGGTGCTACAGATGCCAACCCCCACGTGGTTGACAGACCACATCACTAATACTAGTTACGGTCTGCATGACTGGAACAGCTCTCCACCAAAACTCAATATAATACAATACAATTCCAAAAACCGAGTGTCTACAATACAGTTACTAAATCATAACCAAAAAGTCAACCGGGTTTAGTAACAACCCATACACTAACATACTATTCCAAATCAGAAGTCCTGCCAGATAGGCTACCCCCATGATATAGCCATCCCCCTACGCTCCGTTCGTCGGCATAATACCTGTAAAAATTTGGTTTGGGAAGGACTCAGCAAACTACGCTGAGTATGAACGTGTGTAGCCCGCATGTTACCGGGCCACCGACTACTTGGTCGAATATTATTAAGTCAATTTACATGCTATAATAAAGCAGAGTAAAACACACCACAGTACATCATAGTACCATACACACTTAAAGGTAGTAACACATTAGCAAAACAACCAAGCACAACGAGCTGCTAGTATCACAACAGCACTCATGTACATAAAAAAGTGTGCATAGGTATGTAATACCCATGATCCTCACTATGGGATCGTACGAGCGTTGTGTGTTTTCATTTCTTTTCTCTTGTTCTCATAATGTGTATTTTCTTTCTCTTTCTTTGCACCAGGTCGGGGGTATAGTTTAGATCCCGCGACCATATCATATAGGTGCCAATCTTCCTTGTTTCTTAAATGGTTACTTGTGAATTCTCTTATCACCACAATTTGGAGTACATCCTATCCATAGCTAATCCTCCATTCCCGGATAGCTCTTTCTCTCTCTGTTATTTTTAAATGTTACTGGCCATTGCCCCGGATACCAAGGCGTCTCCCTATTCCTTTTTCCATTTACTAGCCCTGCTCCGGATTCAAAGGTCCGTCTCCCTATTCCTTCTCAATGTTCTGGTCTCTACCCCGGATACAAAGGGTCTGTCTCCCTATTCATTCTCAATGTTACTAGCCTCTGCTCCGGATTCTAAGGGTCTGTGTCCCTATTCCTTCTAAATATTATGGTCTTTACCCCGGATACAAAGGGTCCGTCTCCCTATTCATTCTCAATGTTACTGCCTTCTCTAGTATTCTAAGGGTCCGTCTCCCTATTCCTTCTCAATGTTATGGTCTTTACCCCGGATACAAAGGGTCCGTCTCCCTATTCATTCACAATGTATTGGCTTATCATTATCTTTGATAACTCGACACCATAGTGGATGTCTTTAGAGGTCCTCTATAGTTAAGAGGAGTTTTCATGTTTTATAGTTCTTTTGGTTTGTTTACGAAGTTCGTTGTGTTTCATCTCAAGGATTCATCAACGAGAAGGGACTACACTACTGTGTGCGTGCAACAATATGCTCAATAATAGCAAGCAGGTAACCAAGGAAAATAATTCATCCATTCACATGCCTTACACAAGCTCACAACAGACAAATAAGCACGGTAAAACAAACATTCGTTTTCATGCATTAGTCTTGTGGTCATAAACAAACAAGGCACACAGCACACAAGCCGTGTAACACGGCAACATACGAACCACACATATCCATACCTTATTAGAAGCAGGAGTTGTCTCACACACACGGGGTCCCGGTTGGCGTTCGTTACGGCCCTAACGTTAATTAAAAATAACGTGTTAGTTCATGATTTCATGTGACTACACTTCCCTAGTTTATCTCATGTGTGACGGGTGTTATACCCTAGGTGATTCGTTGAATGTATAATTCATTCTAGCCCTTAGAACTACCCCTGTACTCACCTTAGATGTTTATTTAATCCCTAAGACGTCTACGTTGTCGTTTTACGAGTTAACTGGGTACTTCCCTCTAGCTAATGCCTTATCGAAGACGTATTTGCATTCACCTAAGGGGTATTCTTTTCTTAGCTAAATAGCTATATTTTAAGCTCATCATTTACGCAATAACACTCCCCCATCACTTCTAGAACTCCATTATACAGAAGCTTAAATGTTTCAAAACTGGAATAAAGTTCTTGTACAAAATCTTATCTTATCACACTTTTAATGTATCTAATGGTGTCCAAACTTCCTAGGATGTCCCATAAGTTTCGCTAGATACATTAGGAGGGCTTTGGGGTCATTATCAATCTAACCTCACCCTCATAACACCCATGTGCATCATTTATACAGAAGCGAGGGTTACGGAAACCGAATATACAAAATCTGTTTACAACTTCATTTAACTCCATGTTTAAGTCTCCTAAAATGATTTTTAGTTTTCCCCAAGTGTATTCCTCATTACCCACGTATGTTAGCAAGGTTTTTAAGTCCATTTTCAACCCATCACACTCTCTTTGACCATATGTATTACAATCATACAGCAACATAAATTTCAGAAACTGAAACATCCATCTTGTGCAAACCTTCACTAAACCTCTCCTTTTAATGTATTAAATTGCTTTTCAATTCCTCCCAAACTGTTTACCCTCTTTGGTAGATATATTAGCAAGGTTATGAGTTAATTTCCAGACCTATACAACCCTCTCATATCAGCTGTGCTATAGTTATACAGAAGCAACCACCTATAGAGAAACTGAAAACACAGTTTGTATATCACTTCTTCAAGCCTTCTTTTAGTTCATCAATCGGTTTTCATTTCCACCCAAAACTTTCACCAAAACTAGGTAAGTGTATTAAGGAGGTTTTAAGCTCAAACCCGACTCAAAACAATACTGTTACCACTTCTGAAATTTCGTTTTACAGAAACTGCAAAGTGCAGAAAACTGTAAACTCTTGTCTTGTACAGCTCCTTTACAACTTTCTTTTAGTCCATCAACCAGTTCCTAATTCTTCCCCAACATGCTAACTTAGCTAGTTGTGTTTTATATTAATTTTAACTCCAAAACAGATCCACACAACGTGAGCAACACCTCTGAAAAACTACTTACACCCAATCTAAAAACTGAGATCTTCTGTTCATTCTTTTTCTTCCTGTTTCCCTGCTTGTCCTTTCATCTGACTTCTAACCCCCTTACCCGAATTGTTTTAGCTTCTGTTGAGTGTTTTGGTAGTCTTAACCCCAACCCAACACAAAGCAACAAGGGACAACGTCTCTTACACTCCTCATAAAGAAACTGTAAACCGGAAAATTAAAATAGAGAACTGAAACATACTACGAAAGCTAAGGTATGAAACTGATGCAGTTTCTTTTTGTTGTTCCTCAATCTGACTTACAATTCTTCCCATCTTACTTACTCCTGTAGCCAAGATTCTTATTAGGAATTTAACCTCTAAACAGATCCCCAAACAACGTCATTAATACTATTGAACATTACTTATACTGAAACGAGATTTGTGGAACTGAAAACTAATCCTGCTCCCTTTGATTGGTAGCTTCTCTTTTAACAAGTTACTGTCTTTTCTAGCATTCCCTGTTTGTTAACAATCTATCCAATGTAACAGCAAGCTTCCAAGTTTATTATTGAGTCAATACACTATAAATCATTTCTGAACTCGGTTTGTGCAGGAGTGAAAAGTTGCAGAATTGAACTCAGTTCTGCACTAGTCTCATTAGACTCCTAGTTAGTTGGTACATTCATTACTTAATGCTTCAGGCTTTAATAGCTATCAACCCAGAGCAAATCCCATTCATTCTTGACACTAGGAAACATCAGATTTCAACCCCAACTACCACGGTTTCTTTGCTGCTCCTGAAACAGTCCACAACAGTTTTTTTTCTTAGTCAGTTCTAGCCCATTGCTATCAGGTTTAACTCTATATTATGGACATCAGTTTACAACCGTTTTAGTATCGTTTAAAGACATTAATCATGCCAAACCACAATCATATCACCCCTGGAAGTGAAGTGTTCAGAAACAGAAGTTTACAAAGTATAGTTTTGAGTTTCTGCACAACACGGTTTTTCTCTCTTTTTTTTTTGTTTGTTCCCAAATCTGGTTTCCTTAGCACTGCCCGATTGGTTCCCTTTCTATTTGTTCAGGGATTTAGTTTCTAGTTTTGTCTCAGATTATGTACACGAATACTTATGTGTTAATAAGGTTTCAGACCTATATTCCAGCCAATACTACATTCATTAAGCCTCTGAGGTTTCTTAGCAGAAACGAAAACTGTGGGCTAACTGCATTTGGTTTCACTGCACTAACCTGATAACTAATTTTCCCCACAATGCTCTACGCTTAGCTAAGTTAGTAATGTGTTAGGTTCATCATTTTTTTTAAGCCAATGCATCCTCTTTATCACTTCCGGAAATTAGTTATACTGAAGCTGCAAGTGTAACAGAACTGGTAGTTGACGATTTACACTATAGAAGGGCTCAGATACAAAAACAGAATAAGGATATGCAGAGCTTGTATGTTTGGTATGGTGCGACAGAAGGTTCCAAGACTTATACCGTTATACTTGCCAGAAAAGTAAGTTTGATATGTTAGATTTATGACACTCACCGGGGTCAAAACTATTATCACAACCAGGCGTGGAAAAAGGTCATGTTCTTAAGCTCTCTCAACAGTAAGAAAAAAACTGAAACCTGGTTAACTTTTCTAGCTCCAGAAACCGTACAAATGCTTCCTGATGTTATAGGTAATCGCTAGAGAAGAAGAAGATTAAGCAAGAGTATATACCGGTAAATGAAATGAATCGTTTTCATCCTGCTTCAATCTGGTGTGGAAGTGTAGCAGCTTGGGGTTTATGGTTTCCTCTTTTTTTTTTCTTCTTCCAGTCTGATGTGCGAGTTGAACTGGTACAATGGAGAGAACAGATGACATCCACGGTATGATAAGCAAAGAGGAAGGAGGTATGGTTTTTTTTGGCATGCACAAATGTTTCATAGGGATTACCTTGGCAACTTTCAAGGACGGTTTATGCGACTGTAGCTCTCACTCGAGCACTCGCATGGCCCCTTCCAGACCACACAAAAAAAGAGCAAGCGTGAGTAAGCAACTGTCTTTCATGGCACTAAAAACAGAAACGATGAAGCGTGGATTTTTTTTTGGTTTCACCTTACTTAGGGGGGAAATACTCCTTGGGTTTCCTCTCGGATTTTTGTTGGAGGTTTGACACGGAACTCCTGACTTGCCACCGTGGGCTGGGTTTCCTTGGTGATTTCTGGCGAAACTTTGAAGAGGTTTTCCAGGTGGGTTGGTGTATGCAAGAAGTGAGGCAAAAGAGGAGATCAATACCCAGTTTCTCGGTAGTCAGGACAAAGGGAAGAACCGGTGATGACAGAAGCAGAAAGAAACCACCGTGGAGAGGAAAGGGGTGGTATCACCTGTTCGTGAGAGCCCAGAGAAGTTAACTGCAGATTTGCAGGAACTGAGGCGATCCTTCCCAACTTGCACGAGGAGGAGAGGTATATCCTGTTCTGGCTTGCGCATATCGGGAAATGACAGACAGAGCATGCAGGGAGACCATGCCGGGGTGTTTGGCTCAGAATTCAGAACTCACCCACATAAGGAGGAGAGGGGCATGGGTTTGAAAAGCAACCAAAGTAACTAGCGTGGGAGTGAGGGAAAAGAACTGAGTGTTGCTGTGTACATGTCGGTAATGGGGAACAAAAGAGGTGGTTGCAATTGAAACTTTCAACTCTCTGAATTTAATTTAGTGGTTTAGTTAGTCTAATAGTGTATCATTACTCTTGTACTTAGACGTGTAGTACATTACTGAATACGAGCTCAGCTCAATCGGTTAAGGCATTCACTAGAGGTTCAAGAGGTACTGAGTTCGAATCCCGGCTAGAGTGGGTTTGCTCTTCTTTTTTTTTTTTGGTAAAGTGTATATACCTACCTATTTAATCGTTGTTATATACCTATATGTATATGTAACTATTTTACCTTGTCACGTTGTTGATTATACATATATATATGTACGACTATTTTATTTGTCGCGTTTTAGTTATACGTATATATATATATTTATGCGACTGTTGTATTACGTCACGTTATCACTTGTGCACGTAACGAGGCGGTATTGTAACGTTGGTTGTACGTAGGTATCTGTATATATATATATGTACGGGTGACTATATCGACGCTTTCATGTTTGCGGTGCACTATTAATCTTTTACATTTTCGGTTTAGAGATGTGTATACATATGAGTCTACGTTTACCATTATAATTCATTCAAGGTATATAGGATGTTCGTACAATTTATTGGGCGCACTAGTGTCATTTATTTTACGCAACGATATAAACATTCTATATTTTAAATACCATAATGTTTCATGGTACTTGTTGCACATGATTCACTTTAGACTTCACTAATTTACGGTGGTAGTTACTCGGGGTATTTCAGTCTACCCCCCATAAAAGAACTTCATCCCAAAGTTGTCTCATTTGAATATGTATCTAACCACCCAACGAATCTCAAGGTTCTAATCCATTCAACCTTATCGATTCTAAAGTTCCAACATTTTCCTAACCTTCCATTCTACCACTAGTTTTCCAATCCAATCCAAGTCAATCACACATACACGTATATATCACAAGTTCCAAGGGACATACGTACACGATAGTTCGCGTATACATCACCAAATAAATCTCCAGTGAAGCACACCAATGCAACAATCAACATGTCACACCATAAAACCAACATACAACATTCATTCATCGCACAGTGTACATCCAATACAATACACAACCAATTCACACACATAGCATCCAAAACGACACCACAAACGGGTAATAACCCAGTAAAAACACAACGCGCCTACCCCCCTTAAAAATGGATTACGCCCACGTAATCCTTATTATGTCATCCTTGAATCTTGGTTCAGGATGTTTAAGTCTCATGGGCTTTCTTGTTCCTACGCAATGTAACTCATCTTATGGTCCTATCAAATGTCTTGACCATGTTAATGACTTAGTTTATGTTTCAAAGATTCTTATCAGTATCCTCACCGATCTATACGGATTCGGGTTATCCTCCCTGGGTCTAGGGTATTGGCAGATAAGTCACTTGTTATTCAACTGGAAAATGTGAAATATGGTCCACCAGCTTCTGCTGTGGACTCTGATTACTTTCAGGTTTGGTTTTCCTTCACTATACTTTTCAAGGTAGTGCATGGCTTATTTGTATCTTTATCATTTAGTAAAGGCCTCTTGACTGCCGTGGGGTATTTTAATTTATACACGGTCTTATTTTTATTCTGGATGTCAGATGTTCATGTTTTTTTTGTGCGCTTTTAAGCGTCTGGATTGTTCTTTTATTCTGGATTGCTCCGTAGTAGCTATTTAGTTCTTAATATTTGATTCTCACGGACGTGTCTTTGTTACACGACTTGTTTAGTTTATCTTACCGCTCGTAATTATGTGTAGATAGCTAGTCTGCTCTGCTAGCATTACTACATCTCTCTCTTTTTTTTCCGCTAACGTGCACAGCCAACTGAGATGTTTTTCATCTTTGAGAAATCTTTATTTTTCAGCCTTATGGCTTTGACGCTGCTGGTTGACTTTAATTAGTTTCAGTCAAAAGGTTACTTAATTATATATGTTAGAAGTCTCTATGATTGTAACTATTTTGCATAGGATGTTTAGTTTCCTTCTCATCATCATTATTGTTCTTATGTCCCGCCAGGAACCAAGGTATTTGACTACTATCGGTTACATATTGCACTTGATTACGGTAGTGTATACTTTATGTATTAACAACTATGTTATTGGTAGCATCACATTACTTCCAGTCGTCACACGTTTGTATGTCCTTGTGTTTATCCCTGAATTTTCGGGCCATGCATCCATGTATGTTATGTGGTTTCATCATCTTGTATCAATATCGCTTTGTTTTTCGCATTTTTATTTATCCAACTTGTAAACTTTCACCTATTTGTAGTTTATGTGTCCACTTGTAGGGGGTTTCGAGAATCATCCAACACTGACGTGATCAGCGTAAATGTTGGGTTACCCCTTAGCCCCAATTTGTGCGCAGTGTCGCTTGACCTGGCCAGGGTCAAGTTCAACCTTGCACGTCCGATTTGAACAATTAGTTTATTAGTCAAACTTGAGTTCTTATCACATTCGCTTCTAGTCACCTGGCAAACAATTTATGGACTAATGCCCAAGTCTAAGTCTTTAGGTTAACTGTTCAAGTTCTCCAAATGTATACACCTCTAGGTGTGTGCATAAATACATACTCATGTGCCATAAGGTTTGAGGTCGTATTTATATTATAATGATCCCTTGATTTATATACATCTTCATATGGGTGTTCCCTCCAATCTATATTTTCTTGAATTATAAGTTCTTCTCACTCCCATCGTCGTACCATTTGGGTATGTATATGTGTTCATTCGCTACATGATCTCAATATTTATTTTCGATCGTTGAGTTGTATTGTTAACTCAAGTTAGGTATGGTTGATTTACTAATCATGACCTTCTTTAATTGAACCCGTTTACTCCTTGGGTTTTATTGGTGACTTGTCTTTTCTGGTATGTATGTATGTACACTAGTATATATATATGATTTGATAAATCCTGTTTAGAGTCCCTGAATATGTAGTGTGTTTGGAGGGATTATTTCGCAATAGTGGCATTATTCCTTGCCATTTCCTATATGTTTGATTTGTGTTTGGGTGGGTAACTAGTGCCCCATGGTAATGGCTATTTACAAGGTTCGAGAGTTCTTTTTATGATCCCTTTACCAATGTGTTTTTTTTCAGGAACTCTAATTGGTGTCTCAAAAAATTTGTTACGTCAGAGAATGAAGAGAAACGTAAGAAGAAGCGGGGAATTTATTGAGTCCCGAAATATTAGATTAGTGTGTAAAGTTGTGTCATGCTTTATTCAGCGTTATAGATCGTACCAATTTTATGGTGTAATTACGTCTCGAATTATATCCTCTGATCTCATTGTTTTACGAGGGGTTTTTCTTAAGTTACCCTCTCAGGTGTTCGAATTGTAGTATTTATCTCAATACCATCCTTAGCTTAATTAATTGTTTATTTGAGCTTTATTTATTGCATAAATTTTAGGGTATTTCGGTCCCCTTTTTTTTGAGGTAGGGTCCTGTCGACCGCTAAGCATGTCGACCCGAGTTGTCGCTAAATTTGGTCCCTCTACGGGTATTATCCTTTTGGCAAACGCCTAAAGTATAGTTGCCTTCTTTTCTTCTCGGGTTGGTTGTATAACATTAAGTAGGTGCCAGATCGGGTCTTTCCCGAGTATGAGGAGGCTTTCTTCCTCTCTGGCGTTCTTTCTCTGGGTTTAAGGAATATTAGGGACGTGGAGGTTGGGTGTAAATGTCTGTTAGGCATCCGGTAGTCATTCGGGAAGAATCCTAACTAACGTGCCTCACGTACTACCCCAACCCTTAACTCATTGTCAGAATTCCTAAACTCGGTATTTCCTGTTCCAGTCATCAGAGCGTAACTACGCTCTGATACCACTTTCTGTAACACCCCCGAATAAACGTCCAATAGTACAAAGTCAAGCTCCTAGTCATATTACATAATAACTACGCAGCGGATTCTCGATATCATCCGGGTGCTACAGATGCCAACCACCCACGTGGTTGACAGACCACATCACTAATACTAGTTACGGTCTGCATGACTGGAAACAGCTCTCCACCAAAACTCATATATAATACAAGATACAATTCCAAAAACCGAGTGTCTACAATACAGTTACTAAATCATAAACCGAAAAGTACAACACGGGTTTAGTAACAACCCATACACTAACATACTATTCCAAACTCAGAAGTCCTGCCCAGATAGACTACCCCTATGATAGCCATCCCGCCTACGTTCCGTTCGTCCGGCATAATACCTGTAAAAATTTGGTTTGGGAAGGACTCAGCAAACTACGCTGAGTATGAACGTGTGTAGCCCGCATGTTACCGGGCCACACGACTACTTGGTCGAATATTATTAAGTCAATTTACATGCTATAATAAAGCAGTAAAACACACCACAGTACATCATAGTACCATACACACTTAAAGGTAGTAACACATTAGCAACAACAACCAAGCACAACGAGCTGCTAGTATCACAACAGCACTCATGTACATAATAAAAGTGTGCATAGGTATGTAATACCCATGATCCTCACTATGGGATCGTACGAGCGTTGTGTGTTTTCATTTCTTTTCTCTTGTTCTCATAATGTGTATTTTCTTTCTCTTTCTTTGCACCAGGTCGGGGGTATAGTTTAGATCCCGCGACCATATCATATAGGTGCCAATCTTTCCTTGTTTCTTAAATGGTTACTTGTGAATTCTCTTATCACCACAATTTGGAGTACATCCTGTCCATAGCTAATCCTCCATTCCCGATACTCTTTCTCTCTCTGTTGTTTTTAAATGTTACTGGCCATTGCCCCGGATACCAAGGGTCCGTCTCCCTATTCCTTTTTCCATGTTACTAGCCTCTGCTCCGGATTCAAAGGGTCCGTCTCCCTATTCCTTCTCAAAGTTCTGGTCTCTACCCCGGATACAAAGGGTCCGTCTCCCTATTCATTCTCAATGTTACTAGCCTCTGCTCCGGATTCTAAGGGTCCGTCTCTCTATTTCTTCTCAATGTTATGGTCTTTACCCCGGATACAAAGGGTCCGTCTCCCTATTCATTCTCAATGTTACTAGCCTCTGCTCCGGATTCTAAGGGTCCGTCTCCCTATTCCTTCTCAATGTTATGGTCTTTACCCCGGATACAAAGGGTCCGTCTCCCTATTCATTCACAATGTATTGGCTTATCATTATCTTTGATAACTCGACACCATAGTGGATGTCTTTAGAGGTCCTCTATAGTTAAGAGGAGTTTTCCTGTTTTATAGTTCTTTTGGTTTGTTTACGAAGTTCGTTGTGTTTCATCTCAAGGATTCATCAACGAGAAGGGACTACACTACTGTGTGCGTGCAACAATATGCTCAATAATAGCAAGCAGGTAACCAAGGAAAATAATTCATCCATTCACATGCCTTACACAAGCTCACAACAGACAAATAAGCACGGTAAAACAAACATTCGTTTTCATGCATTAGTCTTGTGGTCATAAACAAACAAGGCACACAGCACACAAGCCGTGTAACACGGCAACATACGAACCACACATGTCAATACCTTATTAGAAGCAGGAGTTGTCTCACACACACGGGGTCCCGGTTGGCGTTCGTTACGGCCCTAACGTTAATTAAAAATAACGTGTTAGTTCATGATTTCATGTGACTACACTTCCCTAGTTTATCTCATGTGTGACGGGTGTTATACCCTAGGTGAGTCGTTGAATGTATAATTCATTCTAGCCCTTAGAACTACCCCTGTACTCACCTTAGATGTTTATTTAATCCCTAAGACGTCTACGTTGTCATTTTACGAGTTAACTGGGTACTTCCCTCTAGCTAATGCCTTAGAGTATCAAGAACATCAACATGTAACAAGCTTATCGAAGACGTATTTGCATTCACCTAAGGGGTATTCTTTTCTTAGCTAAATAGCTATATTTTAAGCTCATCATTTACGCAATAACACTCCCCCATCACTTCTAGAACTCCATTATACAGAAGCTTAAATGTTTCAAAACTGGAATAAAGTTCTTGTACAAAATCTTATCTTATCACACTTTTAATGTATCTAATGGTGTCCAAACTTCCTAGGATGTCCCATAAGTTTCGCTAGATACATTAGGAGGGCTTTGGGGTCATTATCAATCTAACCTCACCCTCATAACACCCATGTGCATCATTTATACAGAAGCGAGGGTTACGGAAACCGAAAATACAAAATCTGTTTATAACTTCATTTAACTCCATGTTTAAGTCTCCTAAAATGATTTTTAGTTTTCCCCAAGTGTATTCCTCATTACCCACGTATGTTAGCAAGGTTTTTAAGTCCATTTTCAACCCATCACACTCTCTTTGACCATATGTATTACAATCATACAGCAACATAAATTTCAGAAACTGAAACATCCATCTTGTGCAAACCTTCACTAAACCTCTCCTTTTAATGTATTAAATTGCTTTTCAATTCCTACCAAACTGTTTACCCTCTTTGGTAGATATATTAGCAAGGTTATGAGTTAATTTCCAGACCTATACAACCCTCTCATATCAGCTGTGCTATAGTTATACAGAAGCAACCACCTATAGAGAAACTGAAAACACAGTTTGTATATCACTTCTTCAAGCCTTCTTTTAGTTCATCAATCGGTTTTCATTTCCACCCAAAACTTTCACCAAACTAGGTAAGTGTATTAAGGAGGTTTTAAGCTCAAACCCGACTCAAAACAATACTGTTACCACTTCTGAAATTTCGTTTTACAGAAACTGCAAAGTGCAGAAAACTGTAAACTCTTGTCTTGTACAGCTCCTTTACAACTTTCTTTTAGTCCATCAACCAGTTCCTAATTCTTCCCCAACATGCTAACTTAGCTAGTTAAGTGTTTTATATTAATTTTAACTCCAAAACAGATCCACACAACGTGAGCAACACCTCTGAAAAACTACTTACACCCAATCTGAAAACTGAGATCTTTTGTTCATTCTTTTTCTTCCTGTTTCCCTGCTTGTCCTTTCATCTGACTTCTAACCCCCTTACCCGAATTGTTTTAGCTTCTGTTGAGTGTTTTGGTAGTCTTAACCCCAACCCAACACAAAGCAACAAGGGACAACGTCTCTTACACTCCTCATAAAGAAACTGTAAACCGGAAAACTAAAATAGAGAACTGAAACATACTACGAAAGCTAAGGTATGAAACTGATGCAGTTTCTTTTTGTTGTTCCTCAATCTGACTTACAATTCTTCCCATCTTACTTACTCCTGTAGCCAAGATTCTTATTAGGAATTTAACCTCCAAACAGATCCCCAAACAACGTCATTAATACTATTGAACATTGCTTATACTGAAACGAGATTTGTGGAACTGAAAACTAATCCTGCTCCCTTTGATTGGTAGATTCTCTTTTAACAAGTTACTGTCTTTTCTAGCATTCCCTGTTTGTTAACAATCTATCCAATGTAATAGCAAGCTTCCAAGTTTATTATTGAGTCAATACACTGTAAATCATTTCTGAACTCGGTTTGTGCAGGAGTGAAAAGTTGCAGAATTGAACTCAGTTCTGCACTAGTCTCATTAGACTCCTAGTTAGTTGGTACATTCATTACTTAATGCTTCAGGATTTAATAGCTATCAACCCAGAGAAAATCCCATTCATTCTTGACACTAGGAAACATCATATTTCAACCCCAACTACCACGGTTTCTTTGCTGCTCCTGAAACAGTCCACAACAGTTTTTTTTTCTTAGTCAGTTCTAGCCCATTGCTATCAGGTTTAACTCTATATTATGGACATCAGTTTACAACCGATTTAGTATCGTTTAAAGACATTAATCATGCCAAACCACAATCATATCACCCCTAGTAGTGAAGTGTTCAAAAAAAGAAGTTACAGAGTATAGTTTTGAGTTTCTGCACAACACGGTTTTTCTCTCTTTTTTTTGTTTGTTCCCTAATCTGGTTTCCTTAGCACTGCCCGATTGGTTCCCTTTCTATTTGTTCAGGGATTTAGTTTCTAGTTTTGTCTCAGATTATGTACACGAATACTTATGTGTTAATAAGGTTTCAGACCTATATTCCAGCCAATACTACATTCATTAAGCCTCTGAGGTTTCTTAGCAGAAACGAAAACTGTGGGCTAACTGCATTTGGTTTCACTGCACTAACCTGATAACTAATTTTCCCCACAATGCTCTACGCTTAGCTAAGTTAGTAATGTGTTAGGTTCATCATTTAATGCATCCTCTTTATCACTTCCGGAAATTAGTTATACTGAAGCTGCAAGTGTAACAGAACTGGTAGTTGAAGATTTACACTATAGAAGGGCTCAGATACAAAACAGAATAAGGATATGCAGAGCTTGTATGTTTTGGTATGGTGCGACAGAAGGTTCCAAGACTTATACCGTTATACTTGCCAGAAAAGTAAGTTTGATATGTTAGATTTATGACACTCACCGGGGTCAAAACTATTATCACAACCAGGCGTGGAAAAAGGTCATGTTCTTAAGCTCTCTCAACAGTAAGAAAAAAAACTGAAACCTGGTTAACTTTTCTAGCTCCAGAAACCGTACAAATGCTTCCTGATGTTATAGGTAATCGCTAGAGAAGAAGAAGATTAAGCAAGAGTATATACCGGTAAATGAAATGAATCGTTTTCATCCTGCTTCAATCTGGTGTGGAAGTGTAGCAGCTTGGGGTTTATGGTTTCCTCTTTTTTTTTCTTCTTCCAGTCTGATGTGCGAGTTGAACTGGTACAATGGAGAGAACAGATGACATCCACGGTATGATAAGCAAAGAGGAAGGAGGTATGGTTTTTTTTGGCATGCACAAATGTTTCATAGGGATTACCTTGGCAACTTTCAAGGACGGTTTATGCGACTGTAGCTCTCACTGGAGCACTCGCATGGCCCCTTCCAGACCACACAAAAAAAGAGCAAGCGTGAGTAAGCAACTGTCTTTCATGGCACTAAAAACAGAAACGATGAAGCGTGGATTTTTTTTTGTTTTACCTTACTTAGGGGGGAAATACTCCTTGGGTTTCCTCTCGGATTTTTGTTGGAGGTTTGACACGGAACTCCTGACTTGCCACCGTGGGCTGGTTTCCTTGGTGATTTCTGGCGAAACTTTGAAGAGGTTTTCCAGGTGGGTTGGTGTATGCAAGAAGTGAGGCAAAAGAGGAGATCAATACCCAGTTTCTCGGTAGTCAGGACAAAGGGAAGAACCGGTGATGACAGAAGCAGAAAGAAACCACCGTGGAGAGGAAAGGGGTGGTATCACCTGTTCGTGAGAGCCCAGAGAAGTTAACTGCAGATTTGCAGGAACTGAAGCGATCCTTCCCAGCTTGCACGAGGAGGAGAGGTATATCCTGTTCTGGCTTGCGCATATCGGGAAATGACAGACAGAGCATGCAAGGAGACCATGCCGGGGTGTTTGGCTCAGAATTCAGAACTCACCCACATAAGGAGGAGAGGGGCATGGGTTTGAAAAGCAACCAAAGTAACTAGCGTGGGAGTGAGGGAAAAGAACTGAGTGTTGCTGTGTGCATGTCGGTAATGGGGAACAAAAGAGGTGGTTGCAATTGAAACTTTCAACTCTCTGAATTTAATTTAGTGGTTTAGTTAGTCTAATAGTGTATCATTACTCTTGTACTTAGACGTGTAGTACATTACCGAATACGAGCTCAGCTCAATCGGTTAAGGCATTCACTAGAGGTTCAAGAGGTACTGAGTTCGAATCCCGGCTAGAGTGGGTTTGCTCTTCTTTTTTTTTTTTGGTAAAGTGTATAAACCTACCTATTTAATCGTTGTTACATACCTATATGTATATGTAACTATTTACCTTGTCACGTTGTTGATTATACATATATATATGTACGACTATTTTATTTGTCGCGTTTTAGTTATACGTATATATATATATATTTATGCGACTGTTGTATTACGTCACGTTATCACTTGTGCACGTAACGAGGCGGTATTGTAACGTTGGTTGTATGTAGGTATCTGTATATATATATATATATATATGTACGGGTGACTATATCGACGCTTTCATGTTTGCGGTGCACTATTAATCTTTTACATTTTCGGTTTAGAGATGTGTATACATATGAGTCTACGTTTGCCAGTATAATTCATTCAAGGTATATAGGATGTTCGTACAATTTATTGGGCGCACTAGTGTCATTTATTTTACGCAACGATATAAACATTCTAATTTTAAATACCATAATGTTTCATGGTACTTATTGCACATGATTCACTTTAGACTTCACTAATTTACGGTGGTAGTTACTCGGGTATTTCATAAAATTGGATACCATGATCAAATATCATGTAAGGAACACAAGAAAACCGTTGTCAAAGAAAACAGAGCTCAGAAACACCTTGCGACACAAAATGTGCACTAAAACTCATTAAAGCACGTTTTTGTGTAATTGCCTTCTAAATTGGTTTTTAAATGGGATAAAAGGTTATAATTACCTTTAAATATGATAAAATATCATATTATATTAGTTAGGAATTTAATTCCAGAAATTTACAAATTTGTACAAATTTAATATTAAAATATTAATAAAACCCTAAAAGGGGGCCCGCTGAGTCAATGTTGACTAAGAATGGTCAAGAGGTCAAAGTTTGACCCCTTGGACCACATGAGGTCGAAATTCACAGGCTGGGGGAGTCAAATGTCATCACTTCCAATACATAGGACAAGCTTCCAACATCATCCCTTAATTTAAGGAGATTACTTTTACCTTTCTTATTACTTTAGTATAGACAATACACTCTTGCTTTTTGTTTGATTAGAGCCTCCAAAACCATGTAAGATGCACCCAGCCCCTTCAATTATCGATGCCACTTGCCTATGGTGAGTCATCACACACTAAAACAATAAACAAAGCAAAAGGAGAGTATTAAGGCAAAATTTGACCTAATCTCTCATTAGCCTTGGCTCCAACTGATTCCAAGGCTCTCTACTCTCTCTTTGGATTCTCCAAGTCATGGGCAAGTCACCAAGAACTTTGTAGAACACTTTGGTACCTAGGTGAGCATAATTAGTCATTTTATGTTCAATTTCTTCACGAATCTTTCTTCTTTCGGTGGATCTAGGCTCCAACCAATTCCATCCATGGATCTAGGTTGTTTTGGAGGTTAAATGAAGGAGGAATCTCGGCCATAACAAGGGAGGAAAGTGGAGAAACCCAAACATGTTCTTAAGGTACAAAAATGTGCTTTAAGCACTTATCTTTTGATTCTCTTTAGATCCGGTTGTAAAACCTATTCTCCTAGCCTTATAATCTTCTTCTTAACATATTTATTCAGTGGATATACCAAGATCTTCAAGGTATAGCCAGATCCAAGCCAAAAACACCATTTTTGGCATTTTAAACAAGGTAAAAATTAGCCATCTTCGAATCTAAGTTATTCCGGTTTTAAGCCTTGGTTTAGTAGACCTTTTGATACTCTTTTGCCTCTGTAAAAACAGGCCGAAGGTTAATCTTACCTTGAAATATACATTAAAACACTTCTTATGGTTAGATCTTGCTTGGAGACAAACTATGCCTTGGTTTCTGTTTGAAAACATGTAAAAGAAGCTGTAGAAATATTATCCTAGGCTGGCCGAATTCAGACAAGGATTTATCTAAGCTAAATCAAGGTATAAATCACTTAAACATTAACTTTGCTAAGTTAATATGTTCTAAAGCTATTTCTAATTAAATTGTCGTGAGGGAACATGGTGATATGGTCATGTTTGACCTTAAAATGATTAAGGAATGGTTTAATAAATTTTATAACTAATTAAACAAGAATAATTGTCAAATTTAAGACATTATGTGGAAGTTTGGTAATTAAATGAAATTTATGTGGTGAGGCCGAAAGTTTATATGTATTTTGGGACATTTATGTGTAATTTATTTTGTGAGCAAATGTTTGTAATAAGGCCATGTATTTTAGGCCATTTTATTTATGCATTTACAAGCTTTTAATTAAGTTTAAGTGGTGAAAAATGCATTACTGAAAAGAAATGGGGTATTAGGTGTAATTAAATTAAATTTAGGAGCTTTAAAATAATAAGGCCGAAAATTAGAGGTTAAAAGGATTTAAAATAAAGTTTATAAGATTTTATAAAGTTTGGTGGTTAAATGGTAATTTCTAAAAAGTATGGGTATAAACCATAATTATAAGGAATTGGTGGTCAAGGAAATATTAAGGTGGTCAACCTTGACCATATGGTAGGTTTTGACCAAATTAGATAAGTTAAATAACTTATTTAAGGTTTTATGATAAGATATGTATTTAATGGTAATATTTTATAACATGTGTGGTAAATATGTTATTACCGAAAATAAAGGGTGTACATTGGTATTTTAAACACCCATGGGCTATTAGAAATTTTTAGGAATTTATTGGGTTATTGTTGGAATTAAAATAAACTATATATGTATAATATATAGTTATTATGTCATTATGACACTATGGAGAAATATAGATGGTGGAATGGTAAATACCGAAAGTATATGGGTTAATAAGGATATTTATAACCCTTTGGTGAAATTTGGAGATTTTTAGAATTATATAAGAGTTTTTATTAAGATATGTGTATAATATATGGTTTAGTGATATGGTAAAACTATATGTTATAAATAGGGCCAAATGGCAATTATAGAATAGCACAAGGGCTGTTCGGAATTTTACAAAAATAACCATAGGTTATACTCTTTTATAAGTTAGAAATGTTATATTAAATGGTATATATAACATGGTATAAATAAAGGGGTGATTATGTAAATAAAGGAAACTAAAGTTTATGGAAAAGAATAAGGTTTAATATATATGCCTATGCGGCAATATAAAATAGTTTTGTATAAAAACTATAGGTTATAAACTAAAGGAAATAAAAAAAATATCATATCAAATGATATTAGTATATGGTATAACATTACATAATGTTATGTGGTCAAAATGGAATTTAAATAAAGTTAAGTGCTTGTGTACCGAAAATAATAAGGTTGGAAAGTGAATTTTAGACTATGGTCTATAATGTTATAAATGTTATAACAAATATGGTTTAGGTGGGATTAATATAAGTGAGGATATTCACATTAAAAAATGTGACAACTATAAATAAATGGGATTTATAAACTAAGGTATTGTGGAAAAACCTTAGGAGTTGTAAATACAACATAAAATGTTACATAATATTAGGGTAATAATCTTAATATAAGTTGTATAATATAATACAACTAATGGGAAAATCATCTAATAAAAGATGATAAAGAGTAACATAAAATATAAGAGGGTATTAAACTCATGAGAATTACCTACGTGGTAAATATATACATACACAAGAATAATGTATATAAGGTGGATATGTGTTTTGGTTGGAAAAACATATGATTTAATGGTGGTGGTTATTTTAAAAAAAAATGTAGTTACGAACTATAAGTTTTGAGTTTTGGATGCAAATATTATTTGCTAAAGATAAATGGATTATATAATACATTGTATTATAATGGATGGTGGGAAAATGATACAATATAATAAATGATACAATAAGAAAAAAGATATAATATAATATAATCATGCATGCATACATGCAACTATAGGTTATGTACCTATATTTATTATTGGATAAGACTTAAGAAATATAACAAATTAAACTTAACAGTTGAAATATTATGACGTACGAGTTTAAGTAACAAAGCCGACTGTTTTAGAGAAACCCGTAACAAACAACTGTAGAAAACAGGGGCGAACTGTCGGGGTACTTATTATTCGGATATACCGGATGTAGTTAGTCATGGAGACTGAATTATAGTTTTAATACCGTTTAGATTATACTTCTGACAAGACGCTTGACAAGATTGTGGACTACACGGAGCATAGGATCTTGCTGATTCATACTCCACCGTAATACGATCAGGGTGAACGGTATGAAAGGGGTTTGATCCGAGTTGTCCTAAGGAAGCTCTTGGGCTCGGATTTGGTTGATATAACTTGTGTGTTATGTGTGTGGTTACAGTATGTGATTTAGTGTTATGCAGTACTATTATGCACGAGCGTCCTACGGGACTAACATACGTCGACTATAGATCGACTTATATAAACATACATATACGTTATTGTGATGACATGACGGTTACTTGATATAATACCATAGTATCAATATTAAGTATATGATGAACCTAAGTAAAACACTTAGGTATGAGTCACGACATTGTCGGTCTCTAGAGCATTGATCTCGAACATGAATATAACCTAGACTACTCCTAGGTATGCGTGACCCATTGGGCCGCTGGTTAATAATTATATTCTCCATAAGACTAAGAGTAGATCTTAAACATTATGAGAGAGATGATATGTTGAGGTGAGGAATCCCGGTAGTTTACGAACTGCTTGGTTGCGCATTTGTGATCACTGAGGGGTTTCCTAATTGGATTCCGCTCCAGGTTATATCCAACGAGCCCAAACTGGATCATGGATCAGGTGGCTACGGCCTTTTTATGGACGTCTTACGAGACAAGTGATTCAGGGGCCTCCGGACCTCTGGCGAAATGAGCACCTTTGTGTGTACGTGAGGACTACTGTCCATGGTGAGGTTATCGGGTTGTCCTAACATGACGCCCAACTGATATTAATAATTAAACATGGTTGGATGGAGCCTACAAGGTAAGGTAAATTAAATATAAAAACTGTACGCCACGGCGAATGTACATTGCCATAATTAACTATGGAAACTGTACGCTACGGCGAATGTACATTGTACATATGGATGGGGCCTTGAAGACCAAACTAAAAAAAAATTGACAATGGATGGTGAACGCTACGGCGATTGTACATTGTACATATACTGTTAATACTCGATAAGTTCGATATACAAAGGTTGTTTGAAATATTCTATGACGTTGGATGGATGTATGGTTAAAGTTATGGATTTGGATGGATGGTTAAATGTTTATGGATATTTAGATGATGATATGTATATTATACTTATATATTGCAGTATTGTTTATAACGTAAAATGGTAAAGCATGAAACCAATCTAATAGATGGTTAAAATGACAAGTGACCATTAGGGTCCAGGCCCGGCATACTCAGCGTCTATCGCTGATACTACACCATTTACAGGTTGGTTGATCATTGTCGAAGCCGAAGAGCGGGAACAGGGTAATTGGAGTTTTACTTTTGTTACCACACATGGAGATGGTGTATAGCATTGAAGATGGTGAATTGTATTTTGGTAGGTTGTGTATATTCTGGTTTGGGATGACGCTCACTTGTGTTGTTTATGATTATGGACTTAGTATGATGTATAGGAGTTTCTCGTTATCACGGCGGTTAGCAATTTGTTTATGTTGGAAGTTGGATGTAGTTTGGCTTCGTTGCTCGCATGGGCGGCGAGTAATGGCCGGTGACACCCGAGTGAGTTTGTAATGTTATTATTTCCGCTGCGAGACGTTTTATTTATTGCTAGTGAGGATATATCGTGATTATGGAGAGGGGTGTTACAAAAGTGGTATCAGAGCGGGAGTACCACTGATGACGAGAAAGTAGGTTAAGACAGTGAGCTTAG
>JAIOTZ010000334.1:0-61964 GCA_023374045.1 Limonium bicolor
GTGGCATTCAAGGAAACATTGTACTGGTTCTGTTTCTGTTGTTGATTCAGCCAGGCCTCAGTTGACAGAAGAAAACTTAACAGCTGGCTGGCTGTACAAGGTTCAGATCTAGCAAGAATATTTGACACCATAGGGCCATAATCTGTAGTGAGGCCTTTTAGAAGGTAGCATTGAAACTCTTGTTGGGATACAGTGTGACCGGTAATAGCTAGTGAATCAGAAAGGTGTTTGGCTCGGTTGAAATATGTGCTTACATCTTCTGTGGGTTTTTTCTCAATTGATGCTAGTTGAAGGAGGAAATTACTGATTTGAGCATTGTTTTGAGCTGCATAGGTTTCATGGATATAAGTCCAAAGTTTGGCAGAAGGTTCCAGACCAACGACCTGAGGGACCAAGGCTTCACTCATAGAGGTAAGCAGAATAGCAATAATCATTTGATCTTGCTGTAACCATGTCTCAAAGGCTGGATTTGGCTCACCGTTAATGTATTTGGTGGACATTGATGAGTCCCATTCAAAATTTAAACAGATTGTTACCTTTTAGGAAGGGTAGCATCATCCCCTTCCAGATTCTGAAGTTGTCTTTTCTCAATTTGACCAGATTGGTTGCGGAAGACAAAATCGATTGAGAAGGGAGTGTTGAGGAGCAGCTGTTGAGCCGGTAGATTGCTGGTTGTTCCCTGATGAAGCGCCAGAAATGCCGCTCTGAGAGAGAGGAGTTTGGCCATCATCGAGAGGAGAATTTAGTGTGGGAGTTTCCATTGCTTGGAGGGCACGGCGGTAGAGAGAGAAAGAAGGTTAAGCCAGAGGTGGCTCTGATACCATACTAGAATTAAGAGAATGAATATTACTGTTGTATGCAATGCCGTTCATGTACAGATTAGTATCGTTTATATACAAGTTTCTGGTGGACTATTACGACTGTAACTTGTTGGGCTATACAATGCTTCATAGTACTGGGCCTGAACATATGGGCCACTTATACTAGGCTAGTAGACAACGTCTACGTTCTGTAGTCGTTTCATTTTCATCCATTTCATTTTGAATCCTAGAATACCTAGGTCTTCCCCTGATAGTCCGAATGGCATCTGGTTGTGGTACAACCTTAACCCCTGTATATGCTGGCCAGTTTTCTTCATTACCCAGCGGTAAAGGATCACCGCCATATGCCCCGAGCATTGTTTCCAGCTTGTACACCAGGTGTACGTAATTTTCCCACAACATACCGGTTCTACAACAGACGGCCATGACATGAGAGCATGGGTATTTGAACGCTTGCCACTCCCCACACTCACAACTCATATCATCGAAGTCAACCTTGTACTTCCCTCGGTTCCTCCTCATAGCCACTGAGCCAAAATCTTCGACCTCGTACACTGGATCGATCTCATTGTAGCGGGTTACATTGTGACTGTTAGACAGTCTACGGTTTTCTTCAATCTTGGAAGTCCCAAGATCAGTATACAATGTGGAACCCGCTATCGTTGGTCGTAATATGTGTCAAGATTGTCGTTAAATAAGTCACCAACTTGTACAGTGTGCTGGTAACAATAGCGGTGATGGGTAGAGTTCGGACACTCTTTAGCACTCCATTGATGCATTCGACCAGATTGGTTGTCATGTGCCCTCACCTTCTTCCTTCATCATATGCCCTAGACCACTTCTCAAATGGTAGGTGTAACACCCCAACCCGAAATCCAATAACCTGAACGGCGATCACTCCCAAATAAAATACAACTGCAGCGGAAATAAATAAACAACAGGGCGGTATTACAATGCCGTTGGCCACCCTTGTGACCAACAAGGCTAACTCCAAATACAATCTCCAAAAGTCACGGTTGAATACGAATACAATCCGAGATACTAGGAATCAAACTCAAATGTAAAATACTTAAGTAAAAACAAATGTCTAGAAGAAGACTCCCATAGCTTGAATCTACCCCACCTACACTCGGTGTGGTAATCTTCTCAACTTCAGGTACCTAAAAAAAGGGGGTCCCCCAAAGGGGCTCAGCAAACAATGCTGGTATGGAAAACGTGCAGCCCATCGTCTACCGGGCCACACCAACTACTTTGTCGAATACTGCAGTTCATTTTTATAAAGCTGTAAACAAGCATAGTATGATGATAACAAGTATCCATACAAGGACAATAATGTCACATAGAACAAGACTGCAGAAGGTCAAGTTAGCTGAACTATAATCCTTTAATGATAGTCTGGTCCACACATAGGACTGACGGGTATAAATGAATATCTCAAATAGTGAAGGTAAGTGACCTCGTTAAGATTGAAAGGTTGGGTAACTAGACCCTCAGGAGATGACGTAGTTAACTCCTGTACTGAGAAATGTGGGAATCGAACCCTCGAGAGGAATGTAGTCTTCCTCTCCACTGAAATGTTGGGAATTTGAACCCTCGAGAGGAATAAAGTCTTCCTCTCCACTGAAATGTTCCGTCGCGACGTATAACTGAATAGGAGACGACCTGAGACAGGTACGACTCCTGTAGCATGCATGGCCAGATCCAACTGGGCTCCTCGTTCTGTAGTATAGAATTGTTAGGTGTCATAGAAGACGTTAAACAGAACGCAATGTGTATTGTCAATTATCACGTTTAGGATAATGACATTTGTTATGAAGTGAAGTTAGTGAGAAACTTGTGAACAAGTTCTCGGTACAATAAAGCGCAGGTATTTAATCCACTGGTATTGTAGTGTTGTATGCGTGGGACATACATGTCGTAGTTAGCAACATTCACGCATAAAATAACACAACAGTGCACAAGAGTAAAACAACATTTTTCATTAATTATCTTGGTCGTTAATTCAAACAACAGATAGCACACAAGCCGGTGTAATCCGGTAGAAAACAGGTTGCAAGAATCCCATACCGTTCACCGTAGGTTGCAGTTGATTATACCCTAGTCAACGTCTGGTCAAACAAAGTCCTAGATAGGATTAACTGAGAGGGTTAATTTATGTTACCCTTATATAATAATCTATTGGATCTTTTAACAAATCTCGTATTTGTTATTTCATGTGAGGTTTATTTCTTTTAATTACTCATGATTTTATGTATAACTTATTTGTTATTCCTTTTTATTTATTCATAATTCCTTTAATGTCAAATATGTATTTATTTATTCATGTACTATATTTGTTATTTATTTTTAATTGTCTAGGTGACACAACAACTTATAATTTTCTTAACTTTTTATATGTCATACATGGAGATAAAATTCTTATAGTTTTCATTATTCCTCCCTTAACATAAATAATAATTATTGGTTACCTTTAAATTCCTTATAACTATATAAGTCATAGCTTTAACTTCATAACTCCTTTAATCAAAATTCTTTCTTTCTAATTCCTCCAAATATCCATATAGGACCTATATTTATTTAAATCTAAATTCTTACCCTTATATTTCGGTTTTTACAAAACAACCACATTAATTCATAAACTTTTATTTAAATTCTAATCTCATTATATTATAGAGTTTTAACTTCTTATTTAGCTAAATTACAAAGTCACACTAATATTTGGTATTAGCTTTTAAATATTATAACTTTCAAAAATTACAACTTAGCCCTTAAATTCTCGGCCTTAATAATTTATTTCCTATAATTACAATTTAACCACAAAATCTTATAACCTTTACATAATTATAAACTATAGTTTTAATTTTAATTCTCCATAAATGCCGAATTTACATATATAAAATTTTAAATTACCAAACTAACCCAAGATAATTCGGCCTTGGTCATGTACTTCCCATTAATTACATTTTCACCCCAAAACTTTATAATAGTTACTTAATAACTTATAAACTATAGTTTAAATTTAATTCCTTAAAATTTCAAAAGTGAACCTAATAATTCTCTTAATTATGAATTCGCTCACTAATAAGTTCCAAACTTTCATAACAACTTTTATAAATTACATAATAGCCCAAAACTTTATTAAATGTATTTTAACACTTGTTTAAATTATCTAAAATTCATAAACTTAATTCCTAACCTTATTATATCATAATTACTCCAAATATACTCTTAACTCTCGGCTTTCACAATATATACACACCAAACTTTGTAAAAATTACATCTTTGCCATATAACTTAATTAATTAGCCATTTAAGCACTAATAAAATATTTTAACTCACCAAACTTTATAGTATAAGTTTATATAAGTAGCTCATAAAAATCTATTTTTCACTTAGGCAATTCGGCCATAATTAAATAGTGACCATATAGTATATAAAAGTGGATTTATATGTCATAATAAATATACATAAATTCATATGAGTTATATAACTCATGTAAAAATATTGTAATGTCTTATTTTGATTCTTGACTCAAAATAAAGTATTTTTGCCCTTGACATTTCGGCTTGAATTATATGTAACATAAATAAATTTTATGACACAAAATGTGTCTTAAGGTAAATATTTTCCACATATGTTATAGATTATTTTTGGCATATAATACATATAGTTTCGGTTTTAATTAACCTAGGAGATATACATAATTTTTGTATAATTTTTAGAAGCTTAACAAAGCTTATAACATAAAGATTTACTTAGTAAACTTACTTCTTAACAAAGGTGGTTAAGTGCTTGAACTCCTCTTGAATCTCCAAGCTTTCTCCAAGGAAATTTTGATGCTCCACTTAGGTTATATGCAAGTGGTGAGGAGTTTTAGGAGTTAGATCTTGAATAAAGATCTTAAGTAGATTTGAAAGTAGTTTTTCCAAGAATTTACCTTAAGCTTTCTCCTTATAATTTCTGCTCACTTAAGGGTGGATGAAGAACAACTTTTCCTTCATGAAAATGAAGAAGAAAAGAGCCTTAGAAGATATAGAAATCGGTTACACAAAAAAATGTGCTTTAAGGATTTTTCAAGCTTGAAAACTACCTTAAGATAACCTTGAGATTCTCCTTGGTTTAATGTTGGTTTGGACAACTCCTTGGAACATATGTTGATGCCGAAATGCTATGATGTGCTAGGAAGAGTTTTGCTTCAAGGCTTGACAAGAAATGCTAGGAAATTACCTTAAAGATGAAGATAGAAGTTAAAACTCCATTAATGGACTTAAGAGCTTCAAAGGAAGAAGATGAAGCAAGAAGAGAGAGGAGAGAGCCTTACCAATTTTGAGTGAAGTGTGCAAGGAGGAGAAATGAGGCTAAGCTCACGTAAATGCAAGAATGCACTTGGAATTTGATTTTTGTTTTGTTAATTTTAATGTTAACTGACTATTCTTTTTCCTTAGTTTATTACATGAGTTATTGGCTCAATAAATGCCCTTCTTTCCAGCATACAATCGGCCATGTGGTGTGACAAGGCAAGAGTTGGAAGAAAATAATTGTGAGCTAGAAGACAAGGTAAGAAAGTAAGTTTTATTCCTTTGATTTTTCAATGTATGTAACTTGTCTTCTTCTTCATTGTAGGTGGACGATTTCCAAGCTCAAATGGAGGGTCTCAATCGGTGATGGAGAGCCAAGGAGAAGCATGGAAAGTCTCTTGAAGTTAAGAAATGAAAAAGGTGGAATCTAGATCCACTTTTGCCTTTTTACATTTTGTTTTCTTCCTAGCTCACATGGCCTTATTCCAATGCATAATTTCGACAGCTTGATGGTCAATAAGACCTACATACTTTGACATTAAGTAATATAACACATGGAAGGTGAGTCACCATGTTTTAAGCCTTTTATAAATATTTAATGTAA
The DNA here is from genome assembly GCA_023374045.1 of Limonium bicolor. Taxonomy (NCBI): domain Eukaryota; kingdom Viridiplantae; phylum Streptophyta; class Magnoliopsida; order Caryophyllales; family Plumbaginaceae; genus Limonium; species Limonium bicolor. Next base: position 5,724 of record JAIOTZ010000334.1, read on the forward strand.
GTTTTATACTAGTTTTTGAGCATAAAATCGGCCCCTATAGAGTGCCTTGTGACTAGTCTCTCCACTGATTTAGAAGGTCATTTTAACCCTATTTAAGATTACCAATTTGTGGCATGTCAAAACTACAAGACAATTGCGTAAACGCGTTTTCGTGACACCCGAAGGTGGTTTTTGTGCTCTAAGGAAATTTTGGGAAATAAATTGTTTTTATGAGTTCCAAGTGTTTTAAACACTTATTATAGTAAATAATGATATATTAAGACATTACATTGAGTTACATGAGGTTACATCAACCCATGTCATAATTTACGGGCTTCGGGACACTCCCGGGCCAAAAAGGAGCGCTAAGAAATACTCCTGAGGTTTTTGTTGAATTTTGAGAAACCACTTCATGGGTTCTCTTTATAATGGTAATAATGATGTTAGGAACTCTAAGAATTAATTTTATAGGGGTTCGTGCCCCTCGGCACTCCTCCGGGCTTTTCGTGCTTTAAGGAGCGGGCGTGAGCACTCCCGAGCATCTTGCGTTTTGACTGGATATAGCCTAGGGAATATGTTTATATTCATATAATGAGTGTATGACCATTGGTTTGAATTTTAGAAGGTCATACAAGGTCATGCTTGACCATATGTTTCTAAGGCGTTTTAGCGTTTATGGAGAAACGACTATTTTATGTAACGTTCTCATGCATGGGTTTGCATGCGTACGTGAAATGATTTATATTTGAAATTTTCCATTAAATAATGGTTTATAATGTTAATTAGATTCGGGTATTTCAGTAGGTCATTGAAGAATCGCTCAATGTCGGTATTCTGGGATAGAAGGTGATTATATCTTCTTTGGACATGATGCCTTCTAAATTCGTAGCATTATAAATGTTAAACAAATGGCATGACAATATAATAACATAAACACAATTAATTAGTGCATATAAAACACCAAAATTGGTGATTTTGTAACTCATAAATTAAATGGACATTTTAATTACGAATTTAAATAATATAAATGAGCATTGTAAATGTTAAAAAAATGGCATAACAATATAATAACATAAACACAATTAATTAGTGCATAAAACCACCAAAAATGGTGATTTTGTAACTCATAAATTAAATAGAAGATAGAAGAGGTAATTAGAAGATAGAAGAAGTAATTAGAAGATAGAAGAAGTAATTAGAATTAAACAAACAAATAAAAAACACAAAATATAAGTACTTCAATAAACATAATTAATCATAAATTAACAATGCAAAAATGAAAAAAATTAAATATTGCAACTTACTTAATCTAACTCGGAATGAAGAATTTTGTAGAAGTGGGAGAATGAGGGTTGAAGAATGTGTGGAGAATGGGGAAGATTGAGGGGGTTTTTATAGATATTTTAGCTCCTGGAAACCGCCCCAGGCCCAGGGCGGCTTAGTGCATTTTTGGATAATGTTATCCGTCCAGAATCTTCCGTTGACGGCTCTGATTGGCTGCTGAGATTTTGTGGATAAGGACCGATTTGCAAAGAAGCCGCCCTGGCCTCAAGGCACCTTCCTGCAATTTTGTCTGAAGCCGCCCTACACCCACGGCTGCTTCAAGCAGAAAAAAGTAGAAACTGCCCTGCTATCAGGGCGGTTTTTGACAAGAGCCCTGACCCCAGGGCAACTTCTTTACACTGGTTCGGTACATCCGCGTAATTTTTTTCAAAAATGACCACAGCGTGTAATTTTTTTATGAGATCGGTATTTTTTCGAAAATTTTCCCCTTTTGTTATCCCCATAACAGGATGTGTATTGGTAATGGTATGATCAGCTTTTAATTTTAGGAAAAATTCACAAGATACCACTGTTTAAGTTTCTAATTCACAAAATACCACTGTTTTTTTTGTTATTTAGCTTTAAACATGCTTAAACCTTTAAGCATATTGGGTCCCACATGTCACATATGAGCTTAACAAAGTTCAAATTTGATATTGGACCAAAATATAACACTTTAGCGTTGTCCATGTAAAGTTTCATCAATCTTGAACAACGTTAAAGCATGTTTAAAGCTGAATTACAAAAAAAAACAGTGGTATTTTGTGAATTGGAAACTTAAACAGTGGTATCTTGGGAATTTTTCCTTAATTTTAATATGTGTCACATGTCAATATTATATCAGTAAAAAGTTTTATTGTGTCTCCTTTTAAAAAAAGACCAAAAAAGAACAAGTTTTCTTGCATTTGGTGACACTATTGAATTTTCTATGTTTAGATATATTTTTCATCATCGGCAGCTATTATATTATAGAGGTTCCCAAATTTGAAGAGTTTATTTAAAAAATTAAATATATGTATAAGTTTATATATCGTTTATACAACTTTTTAAATAATATTATAATAAAAAAAATAAGTCTAGAAAACTTTTAAAAATGGGTGATGTAAAAACTGAAAAGATTTAAAACATTACTATATAGTTATTAAAATTTCTTAAGGTTTGATTTATTACTACTTTGTGTTAGTAAGGAGTCTTCCTTTTAATGTATGTTGTATCAAGCCTTAAAATGTTTGAGATGCATCTGTCTTCCATTAATATGACCAACAAATAAAACCTAAGATTCATAAATTGTTAATTTCTTGTTTCTTTGCCCAGTTCGTAAAAGGATCGAGGAGCATATGGTGAAGCTACCCTATGTGTGGTGTAGATTGTGGGAGAGAACCGATTTTTTTATTTCCTCGGGAAATCAACCATTATATTAGATGCTAAATGCAAACGATAAAGGAAGTGAATCAAAAGTTATAGACTCAAACATGGTAAACCCAGACCACTAGCTGATAAAGACAACTGAAGCCTTAAAGGTAGTTGTATAAACAACAAGAGAAGAGGCCAAACTACCCTATGACCTTGATTTTGAAAACTCACAACCACCAACCCATGCACCAGCCGAACAGAAGCTAAATAATAACCCATATCGCTAAAGTCAGAGGCTAACATAACTAGGTAACATAAAAGAACCTTAATAAAAACCGACATGTAAAAGTTTCAAAGCCTCCAACTTGGTGTCATTGTGAAAGGATAGATCTCGAACGGGAAGAGCTTGATGCATGGATCTGGAAGCCCAAAATCGACATGCAAAAGCTCCAAAACCTCCAACTTGATATTGTTGGGAGGATAGATCTTTGATACTGGACCACATATTTGGAAGCTTAACAACGTCTATTTTCATACCACATTACCCACCTTTGCCACAAACAGTAACTTCAACCCCCCACCAAATTCATTGGTTGAGTCATCTTTGGGGTTACTCACGGATGGCCACAACACCCCGTCTCTATAGTGGGAAACTAAACCCAAAAAATCAGTAAAAAAGAAACCCCCGCCGAAGAGGGACAAGAAAAATGGTGTCTAAGAGAATCAGGGGAGAAAGAAAAGTGGAAGAGAGAAGAGAGCACGCCAGGTCTACATTTTCATTGACCTTGGAGTGTCAAATTAGGAATTGCAAGAATTTGAACAGACTTGATTGTGAGAAGGATGTCCTCTGAATGTTATAATAGGAATACAAGTACAAACAATGCCACAATTTATAAAAAAAAATATGTTATGTACAAGTCTTGTAGCTACAAGCTGCATCTCTTTTTTTCGAAAACAACACACATCATTACTTAAAATGGTACATACTGTTTAAGGACAATCAACTTCATCCATGGCCGGATAAGTTGATATAGACAAGGTAATTGAACTCAAAGCTCTGTATCTAAGCCAAACCTATCAATCCTGAAATAGCTCGAACTGACTTCATCCCAAAAGAGCGTGTTTTGTTCGTATATGAAACTACCAACCGAAGACCCATCTAGTTTGAACAACCCCATAGTTATTAGATCACCTAGGCAAACATAAAAGATAGTATAGTATGTCTTGAAACATTGTGGAAACATAAGGCATGTAAAGGAAATATTTAAAGAAAAACTAGTACAGTAAACAACATGCTAGAGTCCCAAAAAGAAAGAACGGTTGCAACAGTCTCCCCCCAAACCCTGCAACCAAGCGAACCAAAATTCATTTACCTTGGAAACCCCCAGGCATGCCAGGGGTTGCCGCCTCAACCAAAGATTCATTGACCACCTCTTCCATATCCTCCTCGATATCCTCATTCTCAACCTTGACCTTGACCTTTTTCTCATCCTCGGCCACACCCTCTTGAGTTCTTTTAATGGTCATCATTTCTCATTGTGGATTGAGTGGCTAATGCTTGCTCGATTGACATCTCCTTTCTCATGGTAAATCTATCTTCATGGTCTTGTAGTGATCCCATGAGATGAGCAATCGTCATCTTCTCAACTCTTCGGATTCTTGATCGCCATGACTATGTGATTAAACTTTGTATATAGAGAACGAAGGATCTTCTCTACAACATGAACACTGTCGATTGTTTCGCCATATCGCTTCATTTGAATGACTACGGCTAACACCCTTGAGAAGTAATCCACAATTGACTTGGATTCTTTCATTTGAAGTCCTTCAAACTCTCCCCGTAGAGTTTGAAGGAGTACCTTATTTACATTACTTGCTCCTTGATATAAGTACATTGAATTTCCTATGCATCTTTCGCCGTTGTCGTGCTCGCCACTTTTTCAAACATCACCTCATCCAAATATTGATAGACGTGTGTGTGGACATGTTGATCTTTCTTCCTTAACTTTTGTGTAGTTTCTTTTTGACCAAGAGTAGATGTAGGTGAAATGTTCACGGACTCATTTCATTCTTTTTCAACTACTTCCCACATATCATGGCTTTCAAACAAAGACTTCATTACTACAATTTTCATTGTTGTCTTTTGTAAAACAAGGGGAAGACAAATGGGACATTGGAATTTGACATTGAAATGAAAAAACTCTTTTTTGTTGCTTGGATCTCTCTTTCTATTTCCTTCTCTTTCTTGTAAAATTTTCTTTCTTTTTTAACTCTCTTTCCCTCTTTTTTATCGAAGCTCTAATGCCAGTTTGTTGGATAGAGAAAAGATTGTATTGCTTGATAAAAAAAAACTGCGGTTAGGAGACCCTGGCGCTGGTGCCAGGGTATAATGTGGCTTCTGCCACATGTCAACAATCTATTGGAGAATAAATGAAAGAAAAGGAAAAAAAGGGAAAATGGGAAACACAGCGTGGTACGTGAGCTTAGGGTGGATGATTAATGGGAGAGAGAAACAATATCTTTTTTCAAAATATTATAACTTACAAACAAATGCAAAAAAAAAAAACTATACAATTGTTCATCATTTTTCGTGCTCTTCAAAACAAATGCATATTGATATGTTTTAGTAACTTAAAATTTTATGTTTTTAGAATGAGTATATAGTACGTGAATCTTATTCATTAACAAATGAATCTTCTTTAATAATAAAATTAACCTTATTCATTAACAGAATGAATCTTTTTAAGATTTACTTTTCTTAAAATTAAAATTCACTTTTAGAAGACAAATGATTCACGTTATTGAAAGCGAAAGATTCATTTTTTTAAATATAAGATTCAATTTTCTTGAACATTTGATTAACGTTTCTTCAAAAATATTCACTTCTAAAAATGAAAGGTTCATATTGTTCTTGCATAAATTTGTGGTAAGATTCACACTTCTTAAACATTTGATTTATTATTCTTAAACAAAATATTCACTTTTCTTAAATTCATATTGTTCTTGCATTCAATGAAATATTCACTTCTAAATTAATGAAAGGTTCATATTGTTCTCGTAAATTGTGGTAAGATTCAGTTTTCTTAAACATTTGATTCACTATTTTTAAACAAAATATTCACTTTTCTTTAACGAAGGATTCATATTGTTCTCGCATAAGTTTGTGATATAATTCATTTTCTTAAACATAAGATTCACTTTTCTTAAATAAAAGATTCACTTTACTTGAACATGTGATTCATTTTTTTAACAAAATATTCACTTTTCAATAAACTCTTAACCCCAACCCCAAAATACTGTCGAGTCAGTGACAACAATATAAAGTGTAGAACTAATGAAAAAGATTACCCTACCCCCCAAACACCATAAAAACCCGCCCTAAGAATGTTAAAAACACCAAAGACATTTTTATGGTTTGTACCCTAAACCACAAACCCTAAAAAACTGTCGAGTCAGTAACGGTAATATAAAGTGTGAAACTAATACAAAAAAGATTACCCTATCCCCCTCCCTAGAACACCCTAAAAACCACCCTAGGAATGCTAAAAACATCGAAGGCCTTTTTAGGGTTTGTAGTGCAGGGTTTAGGGTCTAATGACCCTATGCGACAAACCCTAAAAAACTGTCGAGCGAGTGACAACAACATAAAGTGTAGAACTAATGCCAAAAAGATTACCCTACCCCCCAAAACCCTAAAAACCATCATAGGAATGCTAAACACGTCGAAGGGTTTGTAGTGTAGGGTTTAGGGTCTAACGACCTCTAATTCACTTTTTAACAACCTATGGTTCACTTTTTAACAACCTTTGATTCACTTTTCTTAAACTTAAGATTCACAATGAATCTTAAAACATATATACAAACAAAAAATAAAAAATATAAAAATTTATCATAACATATTCATGTTTGGTTTTATTTTGAAGAGCTCGAATTATGATGAACAATGGTATAAATTTATGTTATTTGGACTTATATCTAATAAACTAAAACATTTTAAAATTTTACAAAAGCACAAAGCACAAAATGACAAAATAGCTGCCACCTTATAAGGTGGCACTAGACCTGGCGATTCGGGTCACTTGCTTGGGGTTCGGTTCGGTTTGGGTCAATTTGTAGATTTTCACCATTTGGTTAGGTTCGGTTCGAATCGGGTCGGGTTATCCGGTTAAAATTAGATTCGGGTGACTTCGGTTTGGTTGATTTCGGGTTCAGGTACTTTCGTTTCGGGTTAGCCTCTACATTTTGGGTTTTTTCGGGTTATGGGTCAAATTCGGATGACTTACCGCGTTAAGCTTAATTGACAAAAAATTTAAAGTACAAATTTAAACAACCTTTGTAACTTGTATTGATTTTCATATTTGGATCCAAATTCTCTTGATGAAGATTGCTATTGTGTATTGGTTGGTTACACATAACAAATAGGATGACAAAATTTTGTTAATATTAATTTTTAACTATAGATTTATTAATTGTATCGACCAAGTATAAATTTAAAATTTGGTGAACCAGTGGTCAATATTCGGCACTCGACACAGTCTATCCCCCACCCCCCACCCCGGCCGACGCTGTGCCTGTGCCTCCCGCCATCCCATGCTCGTCACACCCTGCGCGCGTCCCTGCCCAAGCCCGTCATCTCGAGCAAGCATCGCGCGCCCATGCCAATCTATCACCACCTCGCGCATGTGCCCTTATGCGCCAGTCATTCATTATTTTTCGCTGATGTCTTAAGATTCTAGTGGATAGATTTCTTTCAAACCGATGTTGGTTTTTGTTACGCATTGACAAAATCACTGATTTTGATGCCATCATTTGCACCCATGGCCCTTTATTATTGAAAGGCTTTCTAGTTTCTCTCCAATATCTAGTACTATTTATGTTTGCATGGACATCTTCACACCTATAGGTTATGTGACAATGTTTGGACATTCATCGTGCAAGATGCTGTGATTAAGCACGAAGATACATAGAAAAATGTTGCTAGGATGAAGATTGAGCGGTTGTTGTGAAAATTTCATCTCATCAAGTTGGAAGTTTTTGTTGTAGTTAGTATAACCTTAAGACTATAACAAATAGATTATGTGATTGCATTTGTACTTTTCTTAAACTACTTGAACAAACCAGTATGTAAAGAGGGGTCAGTTACATGTTGTAGAGTATTAATATTGTTGCCCCCTCGAAGGTTGGCGTAAAGCTTCTGCACTTCACTTTTTTGCTATACTTCAGTGTGTCTTGAAACTTGGTGGGACATAGTCGATCATAAATATAATATGCTTTTTGTGAGTTGTTATCCTTGGACACGACAAAAGATGGCAAGAATTGTAAAAATAGAATGAAAACATTCCTTATTTTAGTCCCAGTTCATGGAAATATGTGTTCGTACATGCCAATAATAAACAGAAGGATAATGGAAGTTTGTCTAGTTTCATGTGTGGTTTAGGTGAATTCGGTTCGGGTCAAATCGGTTCAGGTGAACTCGGTTCGGGTGGATTCGGGTATATCAAATTTCGGTTTGATTCGGTTTTGGTTTGGTTCGGTTCGGATTTTCGGGTCACATCATTCGGTGTAAATTCAGGTTCAGATCGGGTCAATTTTTCTGGTTTGGGTCACCTTTACTAGGTCTAGGCACCACCTCCAGCTTCGAATTCGCGAAAAACCAAGCATATAACCGAATATTGTGGTAAAAGTGACTCTAGACTTCCTTTCATATAACCCACATAAATACATCACTTTAACTTCCCTTAATTAATAAGCTAATTAATTTTATTAATTCAACAAGATTTACATCCTGATTCCGGATAGGTGGCCCGTATGTCGGCCTATTCAAGGCTGAACAACATAAATTCATACCTTAATCCTGTTTCCCCCTTTTGGTTTTCGTTTTACGATCCTCGAATCAAGAGTACCAACTCGATAGCAATGAAGTTAGCCTTGACGGCGTTCATTCTCAATGATAGTACATGGATAGCGTATCTAGGGTTCCAATATCTCCACTATTACTTTGACCGGTATGGTGGCGCTTATCATCACTCATATTAGTGACACTAGCAGAAGTATTGATTTCATATGTAGTGACACTGTGGGAAGGTATCAAGGGAAAAGGAAATTCCCCTGAGTTGCTGTTTAACATATGAAGCACTGCACGCATAGTGGGTCTCCTAGCTGGATCATCTTGAACACATAGTAAACCGATATGCAAATATCTCTTTGCTTCTATGGTTGAGTAATTATTTCCCAAAATTGGATCCACCAACTCTCCGATTGAGCCTTCAGACCAAACCCTCCAAGCCTTTCAATCGAAACATAAACGATGAGAATTATTAAACTGAGCAACTCATTTAATTAGGCATAATGCTGATCATGAAGACTGATTATGTGGTATTAATTAAGGTCATGAAAATGAATGAACCCAACTGACGATCACTTACAGTGCCAAGCAGTCCTTCCCCATGGATGGGGTGATAGTATTTGACGACTTTCAATCCACTTAAAATTTCAAGAATTATTATGCCCAAGCTGTAGACATCTGATTTGACAGAAAATCGCCCCGAATTTGTGTACTCTGGTGCCATATATCCCCTAGTTGCAGCAATTAAAAGAAAAGTTAGAATGTCATCATCCATTTTTCTTTAATTCATCCAATTATCGTCTTACTTACATTGTTCCGACGAGTTTTGTGGTAAACCCAGCCGTTTCATCCCAGTTGACTAGTCTTGCAATGCCAAAATCACCAATTTTAGGGTCGAATTGGTCATCAAGTAAGATGTTACTCGTTTTGAGATCTCTGTGTATGATAGTGAGCCGAGAATCTTCATGAAGATAATGAAGCCCCCTTGCTGTTCCATATATGATGTTGTTCCTTATCGGCCAAGTCAACATGGAAGATTTGCTTTGATCTATACAATGTCATCATAATTAAACATATAAAACAATAATGATCAATTAATTAGACTTTGCGAGGAATGAGAAATGATCAATTAAGGGCATAATAAATTTAAATGAGCTGCTAGAACCGGATGAGTACCAAATAGGAACTTGTCAAGACTTAGATTAACCAGATATTCATAGACCAACATCCTTTCTTCTCCTTCAGTGCAAAACCCAAGAAGTTGAACCAAATTTCTTTGTTGAAGCCTTGCAACTACCTCAACTTCAGTCTTGAACTCTCTAATGCCTTGACTTAGACCCTTTGATAGTCTCTTTATCGCTACTTGTTTTCCATTTCCAAGCGTACCCTAATTGTTAATGATGGACACCTCAATAATTGTAAAACAAAGAAAGATTGTGCTTGTATATATATGGTTAAAGTTATGATGATGATGTATAAATACCCGATAAACGACTCCAAATCCACCTTCACCAAGTATATTGCTGATGGAGAAGTTGTTTGTTGCGATCTTAATTTTCTCGATTTCAAAACTCTGCAAGTCGTGAGTTTGTACCTGATTTTGTTCTGTTCGAGCTCCACAGCGGCATCTGTACACCCACATTCAACCAGTAAGCTATCATATAATCGGCATCTATCACAATTTCACAGATGTGGTAAAATTCATTCTGAATTCTATATCACTTGATCATGTGTGGGATATATACAAACAAGGAATTGATTAGTAATTACCTTTTGGTGTCCGCTTTGATGACTGTTTGGAGATTTGAATTTGCCTTCTATGAAGAAAATAGTAACATAGTCCTATAAGAAGAAACCCGATGGCTGCAACCGCAGGGATAGCAGCTCTTATGATATAGTAATCTGCCGTCCTCTTTCCTGGTGAAGATTGAATTCACCACAGGTGTTGTATACGTTAAGAATTCACTAATAGCACAAGCTTTTTAGACTGATTGACAAAATTAGTGTGTGACGGCCGAAGCTAGCTAGTGTGGCTTACCAGAACCGTTGCTCTGTGACATTGCCTCCAGGAAAGGAGAAATATCATACTTAATCATGCAGTTAACACTCAATGTTATACACATTGCATTCCCTTTGCTACTGTACAGCAGGACCAAATTAAGACTCGATGTCAGGCATCTGTAACAATCATAACCGATAGTGTCTGGCCTACATTGCACAAAGCAATACACTTTCTGGGAGTTGGTGACCTCCCTTTCCCCATTTGCATGACCACCGCCCTTGTCGCTCGTCGCCATGTTTATCAGCTGGACCATCGTCTCGTTCATTGCATTTATGAACTTTTTCGGGTTGCTCACAGTCTGGCTGGAGACGCTGGTCATTGATGGGTCCTCCACCTGAGACTGAGAGTACATGGAGTGCTCCGCAAACCTCAGCGTACACAAATCGTACCAGATCACAGCCGTCTTCTCAACATTGCATTCCTGCAAGATCCGCTTCGCAGCATCCTGAACGCATTGATGACAGACTGTGGTCTTGATGTCAAATCGGCAGTAGAAGATGCCGTACACCTGGTTGTCACCAGTGCCATGGCTGGTGTAGTAGAAGAGAGAAGTGCCAGAAGCATGTGTCACGAGGTTGTCTAGCATGAGATTGAGGTTGGTTTTGTAGGCGCTAGTATTGCGGTAGTTCCCAGAAGATGTGCAGGTTCTGTTCACGTACTCATAGGCCTGTGCGGTAAAGGGCCCTATGTATTGGTGGATGGTCATTGAGAAGATGAACATGGTACGTACAGCTAAAACACTCACGATGTAAAGGTGAGGAGGCATTTTTGAACTGTACTTTCTTTGATTCAACAACAATTTGCTTTAGCGAAGAGCTGTATGGTTTTAATTAAAAAATATATCATGATTCATGCGGCCCTTGTACAACCAATTTATGGATAACTTTTTTTGTTTCGTCTTGTTGAGCTGACCCTTTTTTTCTTGCAGTAGAGGGCAGGATTGACCGTCGCTGTTGCTAATGCTAATGCTATCCCTCTCTTCTCTCGTCGGGGAATCTAGTGTGGACCGTCGCTTTCACAGCTCCTTCTCAGAACATTAAATTCCAGTGAAGGTTGCTTCGGGTCAATGACTTTCACTTTATGTATTTGGTTTTACATGTCCAGTCGACCCCCCGAAGTACACGCCACGCTCAGCTGGACAAAAAATCAGCCGCACATCTAAAAGAGGCGGCCGGCCCTTTCTCGAATGGAAGGGAATCAAAAGGGAATGAAGGGGTATTTGGACTATCAAGGGAAAGGAAATATGAATCACTGAACACTGATAATTGTTGCCGGTCACGATCAATAGTAGACGCTCAAGGCTGCTGCTGGTCAATGTTATTGGTGTGTGGATGAATAATCCTGGATCAGCTATATCAATGATATTTGGCCACCAATCAAAAGATTTTTAGATAGAAAAAAGAATACCCTTCACATCCTTTTACAACATAATTGTACAACTAGAAATAAAATGATAAAAAACAACAACATTACAAATAATCTTTAAGTGACGAAACTTCAACAAAAAAACCACACGTTAATGGGATATCTTTCGACCAACACTTAGTCCACTTCCAGACCCCTAACTTAGTTTGCATTACAAACATCTAGAGATTCACCTCTGTATATCACATAGTTTCACTGTGTCCAAATAAAATAAACCCAGACCAATCTTGATAGATATCTGTAGCAGCACTCTTGAATGTGACGGGGATATTCCACCAGCATAGTAAGTGTTACCAAATCTCAGTGATTTTTATGAACAAGAACAGAACATGCTCAAGTTTTTCCATTGCCCTTTGGCACCAAGGGCATAAGCTTCCTCCTATTGGGAGAATGTCTCTTTCAAATAAGAGCTCCCTAGTTGCTAGCCTTCTAATGAGTGTAAGCCATATAGTAATTTCTACTCTTGGTTCACATAAACCAGTCCAGATACGATGCAGCTACTCCTTGATCATTGATTGGACTTTCAATCCGGGGAATCAGCCTCAGTAATATCCTTTGTGATTGATCTCCTACCTATGTTGCTCCAGTTACTTTCATCCCTTTCTATGGAATGTGGGACTTGCTGTCAATGCTTCATGTAGTTCTGTTAGCATTACTTCTTTATATTCAAAGAGTGCGAGGCGCCACTGAAAGTGCCATTTCCAAGTCTCATTACACCAGAAACCTATATCAGCGATCGCTACTTCTTGCTGTAGGCTTAATTGGTACAGACGCGGGAATTTTTCCTTGAGGACTCCCGCCGGCACCCATTTATCCCACCAAAAAACATGTCACGCCCATTTCTTAAAGTGATATTTACTTCTTCCAGCAATTCCCGTACACCCTCATGTGCATTCGTGGCTTTGAGGATCGAATGCCATATCCCTTTTTGTCCGTTTGTTGTCTCATTAATCTTGCCTGCTTGTAAACCTTTTCTGGTTTGGTAAACAGATCCAACAACCTTCTTCCATAATGGTGTATGATTATGAGCAAAGTTTACTCTCCACTTAGCAAGGAATGCTAGATTTTTGAGCTGCAGATCCGAGAAACCAAGTCCCCCAGCAACTTTAGGACGTGTCATTCGTGCCTATGATACTGGTGTGAATTGATTCCCACTCTTACTCCAAAAAAAAACTATCTTTGCAATCTTGCCATCCTCTTTCTTACCCTCACTAGTATGATGAATAAGCTGGCATAATATAGAGGTAGCGAGTCTAATACAACTCTAATTAGGGTCACCCGCCCAGCTCTAGACAAGCTCGTTGTCTTCCATGTGGCTAATTTTGATTCAAATTTATGCAAGACCGGCTCCCACGTTGTAGCCTTTCTAGTATTAGCACCCAAGGGACATCCAAGACAAGTGGTCGGTAGAGTTCCTACACGACAGCCCAACATTTCCTCTATCAATTGAACATCTTCCTCCGTCGTATTGATGCCAAAAGCCATCGATTTGTCCATGTTAATATCAAACCACTCAGCTCCACAAACACTATGAGGACATATGCAGTTGTACTAGTTCTTCATTGCTCACTTCACAAAAAAATCATCACGTCATCGGCAAATTGCAAGTGAGTAACCCTCACTTGCCTTACACCGATTTTTAGGCCCAAAAATTTTCCAAGCTCAACCGCTCCTTGAATTAGCCAGTTCAATATCTCAACCACAATAACAAATAATGAGGGGGATAACTCTCGAGAAGAAGAGAAAAGAACGAAGATTTGACTGCTTTGTATTATTTCAAAGTGAAAGAATATAAAATATGTATTCGATGTATTTCAATTACAGAGAGACAATTGTTTCTATTTATACTAAATGACTACTGATTCATACAGACCCTTACAGTTACATATGTAACTTAACATACTAAACATACTAATCGTAACATATGTAACTAAACATATCTATATATTCCAATACTCCCCCTCAAGATGAAGGGCGGTAAGAATTGTATTGTTCGAGTCTTGCATAATTATAATCTCATCTTTGTTCAGCTTAAAGTACTGCTGTTACTTCCTGTTTTCTGCAGAAAATTTTGGTACTCTCTTGTTGTAACTTGTTTGGTAAGAACATCGGCTAGCTGGTGATCCACTGAAACATGTTTTATGTTATGAGCCCTTTTTAGATTTTCTCACGAACGATGTGACATCCAGCTCGATATGTTTCGTCCGCTCGTGGTGAAAACCGGGTTGCGGGCTATGTAGATTGCTGCCTTGTTATCACAGTGTATTGGGATAGGGTGTATTCCTTTAACTCCCAACTCAGAGAGTAACTGTGTGAGCCAAGTGAGTTCGGTTGTCACTTCCTTATGGACCAGTATTCTGATTCTACAGTAGATAATGCAACCGCGTGCTGTTTCTTGGATCTTCAACTAATCGTAGCCCTCCAAGAAGGATGATGCATCCGCTTACGGAGAGTCGGGTGAGGGGGCAACTAGCCCAATCTGCATCGCAGAAAGCTGTGAGTTCAAAATCTGGTTTGTTATTAAAGAATATACCTTGGTGCAGGGTTCCCTTGATGTATCAAACCAGGTGAAGAGCTGCATGCAGCTGTTCGGCTGTTGGTTGCTTCAAATACGGACTGAGATAATGCACATGAGAGGTTAGATCCGGTCTAGTATTAGTCAAAAAATTCATCTACCAATTAACCGTCTATAATATGTGGGATCTTCTAAGTAATCTGCTGTATTCTTAGAATCCTTTGTTCCTGTTGGCAGAGGCACTACAACAGATTTAGAATCAACAGCAAGTAATCATCAATTAGTTCTTGAGCATATTTAAACTGATTGAAAATAACTCCCTGCTCAACATAGAGAAACTCCATTCCAAGAAAATAGCTCAGTTTTCCAAGTTTTAACCCAAAACCGTTGGTCAAGAGCTGTTTTTATTCTTGTGACTTCAATGAGTCATTTCCCGTGGCTATAATATCATCCACGTATACTCCTAAATAGGTTCTGGATGATCCTTTATATTTAATGAACAATGAATTTTTGTTTCATGACTGAATATACACATGGAGCTGAAGAAATATGGACAGTTTCTCATACCATTGACGAGAAGACAATTTCAGCCCATAAATGGATTTATTCAACTTACAAACTTTACCTCTATGGAGATCCTTTAAGCCGTCGGGAATTTCCATGTAGACTTCTTCTTGGAGCTCACCATCAAGAACGTGTTGTTTATGTCCAGTTGGTTAATCTGCCATCCTCTTTTTGTTGCAACAGCAACTAGCGACCGGATTGTGGTGATTTTGTACCGCAGAAAAGGTTTCCCAATAGTCCTCTCCATATCGTTGTGTGTATCCTTTTGCCACGAGTCTCGCTTTATATCTCTCTAGCTTGCCATCTAATTTCAGTTTGATTTTGAAGACCCATTTACTTCCTACTGTGTGTTTGCCTCTTGAAAGATCAACAATGCTCCAAGTGTTGTTGTCTTGCAATGCTTTCAGCTCTTGCTTCATTGCCTCCGTCCAATTTTGATCTTTTACAGCAGCTTTGTATGTCTTTGGTTCCTTCATATTTTGAAGTCACTGCAGTATAGAATGCAAAGCTTGAACAACAATACTGTTAGTAGGTTTGAAACTAATTAAGCTATCATTGAAACTGTTACATCGATTGTCTTTATTTTCCAATCTGTCATGAAGTATTTGGCTGAAAGTATCTTGTTCTTCAAAATGCGTTCCTCCCAAGAAATAGTCTCCTAGATATGAAGGAGGGTGTGTTTCTCTTTGATATCTTCTTGGAGAAACAGTTTCTACCTCTTCTGTGTGACGACCGGTTTATGTGGCTTCTATATGCTCTGCTGTTTCAACTTCAGATGTATAAGGCTGGTTAATTTGAGTTGCTTCAGGTTCTGTTGGAGATGGTTGGTTGACATGAATATCATTATCATTGTCATACCATATACCTTCATGGTTGAGCTGAGCTTCATGGTTCTGTTGTTGTTCAGCATCTGTAGAATCTGGTGTTTGCGCAAGTTTACTGCTTTGAAGAGGGAATTCCTGCTCATAAAAGGTTAGGTCCCTGCTAATCACAACAGTTTTGTCTTGTAAATCCAAGACTTTACTTCCCTTCTTGTTGTCAGCTAGTCCCAAATAAACACATGCACTACCTCTAGGTTCAAACTTACCTTTGTGTTTTCTGACATCAGTTCGGTAACACAAACATCAGAAAACCTTCAGAGCATTGTAATCAGGTTTAACACGGTAAAGAACTTCATAAGGAGTTAGACCCCCAATAACTCTAGAGGGCAGTCTGTTAATTATAAAAGCAGCGTAACGAATGCATTCACCCTAAAAAGTTAAATCAAGATTCGATTGAAAGAATAGAGCACGTGCTGTCTCAAGGAGATACTTATGTTTCCTTTCCACAACGCCATTTTGTTGTGGGGAGTGAGCACAAGTAGTTTGGTGTACTATTCCATGTTCTCTAAAGAATTTTATTCCGGTGTGACTACTTCCTAGTTCAAAGGCATTGTCCGTTCGCACAATTTTTATTTTTGTCTCAAACTGACGCTCAATAAGAGTGATAAAACAGGTGAGAAAGTAGAAAGCATCAGATTTGTGAGTAAGTAAATGAATCCAAGTGCACCTGCTGTAATCGTCTACTAAGGTCAAGAAATACCTTTTACCGTCATAAGTAGGGACCTTAAAGGGTCCCCATGCATCTACATGAACAAGTTGAAAATATTTCTCTATTTTAATGGTGGAATCAGGAAAGGGTTTTCGCACTGCTCTAGCTTTATGACAGATTTCGCAAGCAACATTCTTTTGAATACTACCAGATTTTATTAATCCAAGAGACATCAATTTGGTATAAGGTACATGACCTAATCTGGTGTGCCAAAGCTTTGCATCACCACTCTTGTCAGCTATGTTGTAACAGGGTACAGAAGAAGAAAGTTCATTATCTAAGTTTTCAGAAACATTAGAAAATCTAAACTGTCATCATGTAAAAAATACAATCCATCCACAACCTTTCCTATCACCTTGGCATTCTTAGAATCATGGTCCCGCACAGTACAAAGCAATTTGTTGAACATAATTGGTATACCTATTTGTTGATTTAACCTTTTGACAAATATTAAATTGAACTTAAAGCTTTTGACAAAAAGTACATTATGGAGAATGAAGTTATTTCCTAATTTTATTTGCCCGAAATACTCTACTTTCTGGACATGGCCATCAGGCATGCTGATTTCACGCATTTCTTTCAAACATTTCAGCTCTATGAATAATTTCTTGTTGCCCAACTTATCTTCTTTGTACTAGTTCTCGTTTTGATTCTTCTGTAATAGACTCCTAAGTTGCGTCACTTCTTGTATAGTCAAGTTGACGTTGTGGACTTGAGATTGGCCGGTGTCTCTCTGTTATTGATCCCTTCATCAAGAAGAACATTGCCCGTAACAGGTCTGTTCTTTTTCTTCCACCAGTCCGGAAATCCTACCAGCTCAAAGCAAGCATCTCTCCTGTGGCCTTTCTTGTGACATTTTGAGCATTGTTTGCTCAAATCCTTTGCACCTGTCGAATTGGGCCTTCTCGCTGATTGCTGACCTAACCCTAATCTGTTCTTGTTCACAGAGAGGGACAGATATTCCCCGTCAGAGTCGCGGCTGTTCTTGGTTACATTTCTTCTCCTCTCTTCTTGGCTGCGGATGGCATATGCCTCTTCTATAGAAGGCAAAGTTGATTTCGGCAAGATGTTCGAGGCGACAGTGGAGTAGCTTTCATCAATCTCCATAAGAAACTGCATCAACCTCTCTCGCTGAAGACTCGTTTGATATTCATCCCTAGCGTGGCACGAGCAGGTAGGTTGTTCCTCCATTGTATCGATTTCATCCCACAAGCTTTTCATATAGCTATAGAAATCTGAAATCGATTCCCCGTTCGGTTGCATCCTTCCAAGTTCTTTCTTTAAGGAATACATTTGCGTAATGTTGGCTTGCCCGAATCATTTGCTCAAGTTGTCCCACGCACTAGTGGAAAAAATGTTTTTAACCACGGTAATTTGGCCTATATACCACGGTTAGGAACCGTGGTTTATGCTCGCGTCGTATATTCACAAACTGAGATATACCATGGTTCGTAACCGTGGTTTAAAGTGAGCGAAAAAACCACGGTTTCTCGAAACCGTCGTTTAAGACCCCTTCTCCCGCGAACATTCACTGACTTTATACCACGGTTGTGAGTCTGAACCGTGGTATATAGTGCATTATAAATGACGGTTTTACTTAAAACCGTGGTATAAAGTCTATAGAAATCAACAATAAACCACGGTTATATGTAGAACCGTGGTTTATAGTCTGCGATTTTTTTTCCAATTCGTCGGCGGCGCTAATCCGATATTTCTCAACAGAGAGCGCAAACAGAAGAGAATGAACAGAGGCGCAGAGCATGTAAAACATTGTTCCTTGTTCGTCGGTAGGTTGCAAAATTACCGTGAAAGAGATGAGAGAGCGGGCGAAGCACCGGTTAGGGTTGCACAAAATTACCATGAAAAACATTGTTCGCCGGCGATTTATTACAGAGGCGCAGAGCATGTCCTTGTTCGCCGGTTTGGTTTGCAAAAATTACAGAGGCGCAACATGTGTTCCTTGTTTTCCAGTATGGCGAAGAGCATGCATGTTCGCCGGTGGGTTGAAAAAGAAGAAGAAGAAGAAGAAGAAGAAGAAGAAGAATTTGTTTTTGGCTTTAAGTGCCACCGTCATCTTTGCATGGAGCGACGATGGTATGGTGAAGAAAGTCAAATTTGTTTTTGGCTTTAAGTGCCACCGTCATCTTCTGTTTCCAGAGAGTGAAACCTTCTCCACCATTAAAGACGTATCCAAGAACCATTCCGGGAAGGTCGCTGGGATGAAGGTAGAAGGGATCGTTTGTTTCGTTCATCTTTTTCTTTCCTTCAATAATAACGGGTCACCTTGGCGTAGCCCTCGGCTAGGGGAGAACGGCTTCGCAGGCGAACCATTGACTAGAATCAAGATCCTTGAAGTAGTTGTGGAGGAATGCACAAGTCGCTCATGGTTTTACCTCTATGGACTCGCTCTATCTTCCCTCATCGCTCAATGGATTGTCCAGTACTCTCATTTGAAATTCAAGGGAAAATACCGCTCTTCGCACACTACTCACTTGGTTTGTGGTGCCGATTTTGATTGGACCCTTGTGTTCATTGATGGGTCGAGAGTTCATTGGTTCACGCAATCTGTTCAGTCAATCTATCATGATTTTCCCGAAGATGTTGTTTCGATATGGGAGTATGCAAATGCGATTATCTACCATGCGATGTATTGTGGTAATATTGAATTACTATGTATAGGATGCATGGAATGCTGAAAATGATGAGTTGAGATGGTTGACTGAATATTTTTTTTTGTGTTTGTTTTGTTTTTGGATGCAATGCATGAGTGGTAAGGCTACACCTAGTCTCGCTTGAGTCAAATTCAGCTCATGGTTCATGAAGCTCGTCCCACTACTGTTGGCCTTGCAGATGGTCTAGCTGTTGGGGTCGGTGTCGGAGTGGTAATTCTCAAATGAGGTCGGGTTGGTGATTGGCCGCTGGATTTTGAATTTTTAGGGAGTGACAACTCCCGCATGGTGGCCCCACGGTATGATATGCTCTTTCCCTTTTAGTCACTGACGCGCATGGTGATTCGGATTGGGAGAGGTTTGAACTTGGTTTTCTTTTCTATCCCTTTGAGATCGGGCTCTGGCGGTCGAGATATTGGGATGAAAGTGTGGTGTGGTGTGTGTGGTGACAATGAAACACATGGTTATGCAATTTTTGAGGTGGACACGACTCGTGAATGATTGATGGAATTGAAATGGCTGGAAGTGCAAGTGACTCTTTTTTTTTTGTCATGAATGCGATGCATGTGTTTTGCCTTGTGCTCGGTTGCATTTGTTGGTGTTGTTTATTTAGGGGATGCCTCCTGTAGATACCGTGAATTCTCGCCCCATATAGCAAAGTTGATGAATGATATATAACTGTGAGGAGTCGTTCCTTATTCATTCTTCTCTTTATTCGTGCATGCCAAAAGAAACCAGGTTTTAGAAAAACAATTTTGAAAACACATGTTTTCAAAGTGGTGGATTTTCTCAATGTGAATTTTGACGCTCAATCATTCTCAAATAAAATAGGAAGTGGGGAACCCTGTACACATTGATCTAAACAAATTCAAAGGGAATGTATAAACCTATACATGTAATCTATTCAGAAATGGACAAGAGAGGAAAGAATCATAGGGGAAAACCTGTACATCAATCCTAAAAGTCATTAAAGGAGGGATTCGAGTTAAAAACTTCTTCTGGACTCGTCTGCTTTGTCTTCAAGCTTTTGACTGATCGCTCGTTCGTGTTCGGGCTCCTGATTGGCTGGTCGCTCGACTTCGGGCTCCCGGTTGGCAGCTCACTCGTCTTTGGGTGCTCGCGGTGAAGCAGTACCGTGACCAAACATAACGGGTTTGGTGTTCCTCTGATTTTCAACAGTTCGAACTCGAACCGGTGTCGCTAATCTTCATCTCTCGCTTGACTCGGGTTGGTACACCTGTGATTTTGTATTTGAACAGTTGGTGTTGGTCTTCATGTCGCTCGGCTAGCTCCACGGGTTGATGCACCTCTGGCCTTCAGCTCGATCCGCGTAGTCGATCTTCATGCTGCTTCACTTGCTCCGACGGGAGGAACGGGGGATATTTTTGAGAAAGGAAAGGTGAATGATCGAGCACAGAATCTTATGTGAAAATCCACCACTTTTGTGAAAACACGAAATGACTAGTACGCTCCATAGTAATGACCGCTGCTCTTGAAGGTGGGCAGAACTTCAAAAATAGCGGGTCACGACATGGGGACTAAATCATTTATTTTGAAATACGTTTGTGAAAATCGACTTTGAAAACTGTTTTCGAAAACTATTTTGAAATAATATTGGTGAGAATGTTGTTTGAAATTCGTTTGTAGAAAGTAGGTTTGTATAAAGTAGGTTTTCGAAATCTATTTATGAAAATTGTTTTGGAATAACATTCTAAAGATGAAGTGGCAAGATTAAAATCGCAAATGTTTATGAGTAAAATTTAGGTGGGATTTGAAATTAAACGAGCTCGTAAAACAGCTTTAAGAGATGTGCAAAAGAGAATTCCGAACGTTTTGAAACAGATTGGTTTGAAAAAGTGGTTTGCACACATGTATAGCATAAAAGAAATCGTGGCTATGTTTGATGTGGAGCCGTAAGTGTTAATGTTGGGATAATCACCTTCCAGGTCAATCAATGCTTCCATACCACCGGGGGAACCGTCGTTCCTTCACTGTTCATCTCTCGGGATTTATCTCTGTTATGCCTTGTGGGGCACGTCATCAAGAAAGTCTGGAGTGCTTAAGTTCGAAAGGTCAGGATACCCGAAATGACACAGTCACACGAGCCACGGCCGGTGATTATCACAACATACCCACTTTTGGAAAACTTGGGGAAGTACTGCATGGGGTCGAGTCTCCCGTCGTCTGCACGGTCAGGTGTGTCTAAAGTCCAAATTATTCACTGACTACGTTGTGCCATGTATGGGTATCCTGTAAATACGGGATCCTCTATGGACGTGTAGCGTGACATCAGGCTTTAGAGACACCCGTGGTGTAGAGGACACTTGGAGAACTGAGCCCATGCAATCTTCAGGGTAAAACAAAAGGGTGGTCAGACAGACGGCATACAAGGGGGACCCATAAACCCGTCTTAGACACTGGATAAGGCAGCTGGACACTGAAGGCTCATGGTTCACTATACGCTGGTTTTGACTCGGGTAATGGAGGATATTTTTTGGATCATGAGCTTCAAAGCGTTAGTCGGAGACCATACCGCCTCGTGGGTTTGTTCACTGAGAGAGTGACCCAGCTCATGGGGAATCAACCGCGGACCGGTTGGGGATCCCGTGACATCGTGGATAAAACGGGTGACACAGAGGAATGCATGTCCTAAGCTACCCACACAATGCACCCCACAATCATATAATGTAAATAAAGCACAGGAGTTAGCACCACCCTAATTACTAAGGGTTTTGTCTTGAGATTAGTGATTCCAAATTGGTTATTTATTAACCTAAAGGGAAGTTAGCTTCATTCACGCCTAAGTGTCTTTTTCTAAGTGTGAGCTAATTATTAACCCAATTGTTGCAATGTTTGTTGAGGATCTAATAAATCCTATCTGTCCTCATCAAATACACACTTTAAGGGTGGAGTAGAATGATCCTAGAGGCTTTGAAAAGAATTTCTTGAAGGTTTTGAAAGAAGTGGGGAAGTCCCGACAATTTTGAATGGAGTTCAGTCTTCCTTGAGTTTGAGAAAAACTTACTCAAGTTTTCCCCAGCAGAGTCGTCATTCTGTGGAAGGTGATTTTTCGGTATGAGGGGGGTCTATCTAAATGGTTCTGACTAAGAAGTCTAGATCCTAGGAATTTGCCATTCTGTGGAGGGTGAAAACCCGTTATTCTGGCATCCCTCAAATACTTACTACATCGTCCGTCTTTCCCAGAAAGCTTATGGGGAATGCTAGTGAGCACTACACCCGCTCTCGATGGGCCCCACGGACTTATGCCTCTATAAGGCGGAGTTGACTAGAGTCGCCACCTAGTTTGACCTATGATAACTAGGAAAGAAGGAGAAGGGTTCTAAGAACCGTTAATTGACTCTGATGATTTGTTGCCTATGGATTGGACTTATCTGGTCATTTGCAGAGATTCTATATTGGGTTCACACTGGGTTACACCCCTCAGAAGTGGCAACGACCACGACTTCGGATTGGTGCCCGAGGAAACCTCGGTCTCCAATTGTCAGGATTGCCTTCATTCAAAACCTTTTTAGAGAGATTCATTTAAAAGCCAAGGATAGGATTAGGACGGGAAGAGAGAAGAAGAGTGGATGAGGCGAGCTTTTCTGCCAAGCTAGCACCAAATAAAAGGGTTGACAGGTTGGGAGTTGGAGAATAGAAGATCGAGGAAAGGTGCAAATGTTAAATGGATGAAGAAGACCAGAAGTCCAGAGATATGTGAGTCGGAAGAGTTTTGGGTGTTTAGTGAGGTATGAGTAGGAAAAGGGTTTTTTGATTGGAATGGGGTAGTGCCCTAGATGGGCTGCCTACGTACTCAATTCCCCGTTGAGATTAGACCTTGCGTAGTTCACGGTTTTTTGAGGTATTTAGAGGTTAGTCTGTGAGACGCTCGGGTCTATGAGACACTTGAAACCTTGAGACGTCGAAGTCTGTGAGACGCTCGAATCTGTGAGACGCTCGGGTCTGTGAGATGTTCAGGTCTGTGAGACATTCGAATCATTGGAATGACAAAGTCTGTGAGACGCTCGAGTCTGTGAGACATTAGAAGTTTGGAAGAAGTCAAGATTCAAGAGATGTTTCGAGTTTGGAATGATTTGAGTTTGGATAACGATTTGAGTTTGGATAATGATTAGAGTGTATGAGGCAATTGAAGTTTGAGTAGAGATCCCGGGTTTTTCGGATTTGAGAATATGAAAGGGTTGATGTTTTGGGATATTTCGAATCTAGAGTGAGATGATGGTGGACTGAATTGTTTGGAGGAATAATTGTCAAAACTGTCTCTCTTAAAGTTTCAAAATCAAAAATCATGTTTGTTGTAAAAGGGCGGATAATCCCGAGGGATTACCCTATGTACCCCCTCGAACACGACACTTAATTAATTGTAAGTGCCGAGGCTCGAAAGATGGGGCAATGTATTTATGTCGAAAAATAGGATTCAGAGAGAAACACCATGAATGAGATGTTCTCGGGCGAACCCAGATAACGTCTCTAACTCCCGGGTTTTAAAACGTTAAAAACCGAAAACATTGAAATCGAGCGGAAGGGAGTTAGGTGATTCTAAAATCCCGACTGCAACTAGGAAGGTCGTTACTTCCCTGGCACCCCGCCTTGTAAAAATCTAGGCTGCAATTAAGGGATGTTTGTCACCCTAATGCCCCGCCTAAAGAAGTCCAGACTGCGACAAGGGATGTGCGACCCCAGTGCCCCGCCTCGGATTTTTATTTTGGAAGAGAGACAAGTGATATCTAACTACGGAGAAAAAGTTTTGAAAATGTTAGACATTTCCTGTTACCTGAAAACTGAGTTGGAAAGTGTTTGAAGTTGTTCGGAATTCTCTGTAAAGAAACACTGTTTTTGAGAAATATTTTAGGAGAAAACTTTCTGTATATGTGAGAAGAACTTTCTGCATTTGAGAAGAGTTTTCTGTGATGTGAGAAGAGTTTTTCCTTTAAAATTCTACAAAATGGTTTCTTGGAAAACTTGATGAAGTTTAAATAAAATGATTGTTTGAACATTTGAGAAAAGAACTTTTTTCGGGATTTTTGAATTAAAGCTGAATAATGAGGAATGTTTTTCTGGATTTTTGGAGTTTGGATTGAATTGAATCGGGCTTGGAAACAGGCCAGGTCAAGTTGGGTCAGGGTCAACGTTTGGGTCTAGGTCAACATTTAGGTCAAGGTCAACGTTCAAATGGGTCAAAGCTAGGTCAACATCGGATTGGTCAAAGTTTGGGGTTGGTCAAACTTGGACTTCGTTTGGGCCTTTGGGCCAAGTGGGCCTTATGGCATTGTTTATGATTTTTGGGCCAAATGGGCCTTTTGTGGGCTTTGGCCTTGAAATGTGTTTGGGCCTTGAAATGTGTTTGGGCCTTGGTCAAAGTTTGATTAGTCAAAGTTGGATCGGATGGGCCTGATCTAGGCATTGAGCTTTTTTGTTTGAAGCAATTTGGGCTTTTAAGAAATGGGTCAAAGATAGGACTTATTGATTTTTGGGCTTGATTTGTGAGATATTAACAAGCGAGATGGATCAATTTATTGGTTTATTAACTCTTGATTAAAGATGTGTTGAGGGTAAAGGAGGATTCCACCCACATAAAACGAATGAGAGATCCGCTAGGCATGGGGTGGTTTCACATCCTAAACCCTCCTAAAATAGCCTTAAGGGCTTGTTTTTAAAGTTTTTGTTCTTATAAATATAAGGGTGGTTGTGGTATTTTCTGAAGATATAAGAGACTATTGCCCCACGAAACGAAGAGACCCGTTAGGTGGGGGTGATAGTGCATCCCAAGCTTTTCTATCAATGAAAGGGTCCTAGTGGGCAATAACTAGGGCTTTAAATAAATATTAGAAATAGCAAAGCGAGATTAAACAATTTGCAATAAATGATGGAAAAAAGATGTATGTGCAATGAAGAATACGACAAAAGCAAATCACCATGGTAAATAACAAGTCAAATCGATGGAGATTGCCATAGCCAAATGAACTAATGAGTTCCAAAGATTAACAGTCAATGTTACTGATGTCAAAAGTGCATCACAACTAAACCGAGTTGCTAGTTTGTTCTTTTTCACTTCTACGCTTTTGATTTAGAGATTGAGTACCAAGAATGAGAGTCACATCAGCATGAATAAGCTGGGAAATCGATATCTCCTATTGAGTAAGCTACGCAGCCCAATTTAAACAGAAGAGAAGCCATATTTTTTTGCCCAGGTTAGCATATTAACAGACATGGACATATTCGTGCAGCACTGCCGAAATAGAGAGCACAGAAGACAATACCACACATTCTTCGTACACGATCATGCATTTAGACTGGAGGAATTAATGGAAATTTTCGGGTTAAGAGAAAATACCGAAGAGGAAGATGATTGCTCTCTGCAAAGTAGAAAACCATGAAATTAAAGGACACATGATATGAACATAATTTGTTAATAATATGCACAATGGACAGAAACAAAAGAAGCGGAGGAGCGGGTCACAATCATACTCGCATCAGCCAGGGTATACTGTGAATCTCTACACAGGAGGAGAACCACAATGTCAGTAAAAAGAAAAGAACGTGTAGCAAGGTACTGATTCAAACCGACCACAAGTGAAACTAGACAGAGAGTTCCAAATGATCAGGTGGGTAATGCGCAACCCTTACCCATGGACAAATCAAACTTGGTGAGCTAACGTTCGGGCTACTAATTGGGTTATGGAAACAATAAATCGTTTATGCTAGTTCTCCCTATTTATTTCCCTTCAGATTGCCACATCATTACTCTCACTTGCTACTTACTTCCCTCATTTATCCCAAGCATCAAACAATAAGATTCAAGACTCAAATGTCTTCGACTTGGAGGCATAATTACAGGGAACAATAATTAACATACGAGCATGACCAGACTGGAAGATTAGCAGGGCAGAAAACAAACCTTATTTCCATGAACAAGGGAACACATTATCTGCAGTCTTGACGGTATTCAGGAAAACACTACCGAAAGCATAGAACATGAACAATAGTACATAACATCTGTCATACATGGCCACGAATTGATCACAAGCAGTTAACAGAACGCTCGGGTTAAGAGAAAATACCAGAGGAGAAGACAGTGGCTACCTGCAAGGAATAAACTATGAAATACACAGAGTATATGATGGTCGCGAACTTGTTAGTGAGTTAGGAATAAACGTGGGATAAAAGAAACAACAGAAAAGGGAGACGAGCAAGCCACGAGCAGGCTTGGTGCTGGCAGTAGCGTGCTCCCTGGATGAATTTACATTGTTAAAGACAGCAGATGCGTAATCGAGAACTCCTCGTAAGGTGATAGCTACACGGCACCAATTAAACAGTCAGAAAAGAGGTTAGGTTAGTCTGTACAAGTGATTGAAATATACAGAAAGTGCAAGCAGAGCAGAGGGGATAGAAATCCTGCAACACCAACAGCAACCCAGCTCGGGTTGATTCCCGTAGAGATTTCGAATTCGTTTTGGACAGAGCCAAACGAAGCCAAACAGAAGCGAGAGTGACAATCGTGTCATCCAAAACCCGAATACCCACAGAGCAACAACATTCACGTTCACACATCGTGCGAACAAACTCAAATAATTATGACGGGCCGTGAATTGATAGAACCAAAGAGAGCTTCACAAACGGGTACCAATTTCGTGAGTGTGGATATGTGATTTTCCGGTACGGGTTTGGAGATCCAAGAGCGCAGGAGAGTTTTGGGTTAGCCAATTGGATTACAAAATACCGATGGTGAAGAGATTGAAGAGTGATGGAGAGCAGTATGTTCTTTGTTATCGATCTTGAGGGCGCAGAAGGATGGAGGCGAGTGAGGGAGATGCCATGGGCGATGGTTTTCCGACGAAAACGAAAAAGGTAGGTAGTGCTGGTGGGTCGGGAATCTCCAGCTGAGGTGTGTGTGGTGGTATCTCTTTTGAGGAAGATGAAGAATGTAAGTGGCGTCGGTGGCGAAGGTGGAAGTATGCTTCGAAGATGACGGAAGCTTTCTTTGGTTTGAGCTCGTCCAGGAAGAAGAAGGCAGACGACGAGTCTCCGGTGAGAAGCGTTAATGGAGGAAGAAGGGCATGCGGATGGAGGTGACAGTCGGAGAGGGTGGTGGTGAGTTTCGGGCGTCAGATTAGTCGCACTCATGGTGGTTCTTTGGTGAGGAGAAGGTTATTCTTCTGGTCCTTTTTTTTGTGTTCTTCTGGTCCGAATCGAGAAGAAGAGAACGGGAGTGGCGGATGAAGAAGGATTGCTGAAGAAGGAGAGGTAGGGGATGAAAGTGTTGGTTTCGAAATGAAGAAGATCCATCGGAGAAGTGAAGAAAACGATGGAAGAAGAAAAAAATCAGACGCCCCCGAAAGATGAAGGCGAGATCCATTTTTTAAGGGAGGTTCGCCACCTTCAAGCTTCTACCGAGGAAGCGTGCAGAGAGTGTCGGGGGCAATCGGCTCCTTCAAGAATTCAACCCCATACTGCAGTGTTTTCATCGGTCTTCCAAAAACATGCCCCATACTTTGTGTTATGGGCTTTATTAGAGGCAATAGGATAATAAAAATCGAGTCCAAGTTGGATGCTGCGTTTGGGCTGGGAGAAAAGAAAAAAACAAGACCGAAAAAATACCAAAGAAACTTGTCCCAGCCAAGTTTCGAACTCAGGTTTTCAAGCACTGTCCATCACACCTTGACCACT
Source organism: Limonium bicolor (assembly GCA_023374045.1). NCBI lineage: Eukaryota > Viridiplantae > Streptophyta > Magnoliopsida > Caryophyllales > Plumbaginaceae > Limonium > Limonium bicolor. The sequence continues at coordinate 33,734 of JAIOTZ010000334.1, forward strand.
TGAGCTGTGGCGAATTTGATAAGTAAAAGTGAAGAAATAAAATAAGAACCATGTTGCAAGCTGAGGTAAAATTAAGAAGACACTTTTCGATCATGCCAGGAATCGAACCCAAAACAAATGGGTTGTATAGCAAGTACCTTTACCAGTTACGCTGGGTCGAATTTCAACATTTTCATGGGAGAAATAATACAAGAGCCTTAATTTCAACTGGATAATTCTTCTAAAAACGCTACGAGTTTAAAAGAAAGTATACAAGGAAAAAAGAGAAGACTAATCTAATGGCATGAAATTATGGAATGTGAATATAAGATAAGTAAATAAAACAAAATGAATGGGTTTAAAACCGGATTATTGTTTGAAAATTCATTTTTTGGAAAATCGTGTTTTTATGAAATGCTTTGAAAAAGTTTATAAAATGACGGTTTCGTTATGGCACGCACGCTAATATGTTTTGAAAAAGAAAGGCGACGACCCCCCTTATTATTTTGAAATTTGCTTTATGGGGTGAGAATTTTTGGTGTCTACAGATGGCTCCCCTTGATTCAATTCTGCAAACCATTGCAGGATTGGATCAAGGTTGACGGGACGCCAAAAATTCTCACAATGGTTTAGTGGTGCATAGGGATGCGACCGTGAGTGTATGAATGTGATTGAAAGTACGAGGACTTATGACGAGCCTCAGTTAGACCTCTTGACGTCTAACTCTAGGACTTATGATGAGCCTAGGATACTAACAATAGGGTTGATTTAGGGTGCACGAGGACTTAGGAGTGCCTCAAACTGGACCTCTTGATATCCAGTCCTAGGGCTTATGACGGGCCTAGAATGCGATTGAGAGTACGAGGACTTAGGAGTGCCTCAACTAGACCTCTTGATATCTAGCTATAGGACTTATGACGAGCCTATAATACAAACAATCCGATTTGGTTTTAAGGTGCACGAGGGCTTAGGAGTGCCTCAACTGGACCTCTGATATCCAGTCCTAGGGCTTAGGATGAGCCTAGAATGCGATTGAAAGTATCACACTAGTAGCGCAATAGCTGTCTAGGGGTGTAAAATGTAAAGTCGACCGCACTAGTAGCGCAAATAGCTGTCCAGTGGGTGTAAAATGAAAAGTCGACCGCACTAGTAGCGCAATAGCTGTCTAGTGGGTGTAAAATGAAAAGTCGACCGCACTAGTAGCGCATAGCTGTCTAGTGGGTGTAAAATGAAAAGTCGACCGCACTAGTAGCGCAATAGCTGTCTAGTGGGTGTAAAATGAAAAGTCGACCGCACTAGTAGCGCAATAGCTGTCTAGTGGGTGTAAAATGAAAAGTCGACCGCACTAGTAGCGCAATAGCTGTCTAGTGGGTGTAAAATGAAAAGTCGACCGCACTAGTAGCGCAATAGCTGTCTAGTGGGTGTAAAATGAAAAGTCGACCGCACTAGTAGCGCAATAGCTGTCTAGTGGGTGTAAAATGAAAAGTCGACCGCACTAGTAGCGCAATAGCTGTCTAGTGGGTGTAAAATGAAAAGTCGACCGCACTAGTAGCGCAATAGCTGTCTAGCGGGTGTAAAAATGATAGGACCGTACTAGTAGCGTAATAGCTGCCTAGCAGGCGGATGTGAAACGATTTCGCACTAGTAGCGTAATAGCTGCCTAGCGGAGGAAATGTGGGACCGTACTAGTAGCGTAATAGCTGCCTAGCAGGTGGATATGAAACGATTTCACACTAGTAGCGTAATAGCTTGCCTAGTGGAGGAAAAGTGGTGGGACCGTACTAGTAGCGTAATAGCTGCTTAGCAGGTTGTGAGTATGCATTTGATTGTGAATGAACTTTCTTGGTACATGCGAATGATCTGCGATGTAAGGTGTTCAAGAATAGATTTTTTTGTTTTTTTTTTTGTTTTTGTGAGCTGATGGCTCTAGATTTGCTTCAAAGCTTCGGGATGGCTCCAGCATGCGTTGATGGCTTTGGTATGCGCGAATGGCTCCAGTATGTTCAGATGGCTCCGGTGCGGTCGGATGGCTCTGACATGATTCATGATCCCACCATTATGAGCAACGACTCTGGGATGGTTGGTGGATTTCGATTTAGATTGCATTTCGAGTCGAGTGGTGGGTCGATATGATTTGTGTACTTTGATGTGGTCGACAGTTTTTTTTTTTTTGGCTTTGGTATGGTCAGTTACGGCTTCAGATTCCTAGAGATGGCTTCGGGATAGCTCGGGATGGCTTCATTGGTGATGGCGAGGAAGTAAGGAAAACTTTCGCCTGCGAGGTGGTCGCGCCCTGGGCGGGCTGCCTACGTACTCAATTTCGTATTGAGATCAGACCATACGTAGTTCGATCCTTTGTGGGCGAGGCTTTGGTGAGGAAATGATTCCTGTGTAGCCTTAGGGATGGTCTCAATGTTTGAGGATGGCTCCCGCATGGCTCCAACTTGGCTTTGGGAGTGGCACCGACGAGGCTCGAGTATGACAATGAATAACTTTGGGATTTTCTTTATGTGGCTTCGGATGGCTCTCGTTTGGTTTGATATAGCTCGAAGATAGCCCAGGATGACTCCAAGATGGTTCGATCTAACTTGATGATGGCCCGGGATGGATCTAGTTGACATCTTTTGATCAAAAGTTACGCTTCAACAACTGCAACTGAAGTCGACTTTCTGCAAGACTAGGCAGAGTTCTTACCAGTCGGATGTTGATGATGAAATGATTATGGTGCATGCAAATATTAAATGCTAGACACGATGCAAAATGCATATGCAGTTTTTTTTTTTTGGAGAGAAAGTATAGTCCTATCTTTATTAATATGAGGTTTACGAATATAAGACATCTTCAATTTGATCTTGAGTGATTGTTGAGCTAGAATGCGTGAATCACTTTCCTCTCACGGAGGGATATGGGTCAATCTTTCATGAGTATGACGGTGTGTGCAAAATGTGTGATGATGCTCGATGCTTGGCAGAGTATTTACCTTAGAATTTCATTTTGAGGTTATGGACCTTCCATTCCTCACAAATTCCTCACCTGCAACAGGGTAGGCTGTTTATGATTTGGTGGTTGAATCGAAGAGTCACTCGCACTCTAAAGACCTTCTGAGATAAGGTCACACTCATTCGCTCATGGTCCCTTTGGTATGATGGGACATGTTGATAGCAAGTACGAAGCTTATGATTCATGCTTCAGATCCGATACTTTCAGTTAACGCTCATTGACTTACGAGTCAGAGGTCTTTTATCGGGTTATAACGGGGCTGAGGGGTATGATGTATGTCACACGGGACTGGAGGATTTATTTGGGAATTGTGGAGCTTTTGTGCAAATTAGGATGTGTTTCACCTTTGCCATGGATGAAATGATTAGACAGGTTTCGATAACCTTTTATTGGTTTCTTCGGGACATCATTGGTCCTTTCGATTTGGATTTCTCCTTTTGTCTCTTCTGGTGTACGGTTCGAACTTTCTTCTCATTTTTTGGCTCATCGACTTTCTCAAGCGTTCTTCGCCTTTCATTTGGCTTTCAGCTTTGGAGCTGCATTGGCTCATTGATCTTCTTGGACAATTTTGATGTTCTTTTTTGGTGTTTGGCTTTGGAGTTGCATTGACTCACTGATTTCTTCAAGCATTTCATTTGTTGTTTTTGTGAAGATGGTGGGGGGAGAGGCCATGGCTCCGGCTCCTTCGAGATCCTCTATTGCAAGGGTAGGTATGTATATGTGGGGTGGCATGTTGTGGAGTTTTTTTTTATTTTGAAGAAAGAGTTTTTTTATGAAAGGCTCAGCGGGGCTCACTAAGGGATTATGTACAAGGCAGTCAAAGCTTTTTTGGTTTTGTGGAGATTTTTATTCCTAAGTGTCTCGTCATTCTCATTAGTCAATAATTGTTTTCTTACTATTCTCGAATCTTTGCATGAACCACAGTTCGTATCTTGCTATCGACATTGATCTCACTCTAAATTATGCCTCTCCATGCTGAAGGAAAGCACAAGTCGCTCATGGTTTACCTTGATTGGCTCTCCTACCTTCCCTCGTCGCTCAGTGGATGGTCCAATATCCTCATTCAGAATTCAAGGGAAAATACCGCTCTTCGCACACTACTCACTTGGTTTGTGGTGCTGATTTTGATGAGACCCTTGTGTTCATTGATGGGTCGAGAGTTACGTGGTTCACGCGCTCTATTCAAGCAATCAATCAAGATTTCGCCAAAGACGTCGTTTCGATACGGGAGTATGCAAATGCAACGATCTACCATGCAATATGTTGTGATAATATGGAGTACTATGTATAGGATGTGTCAAATGCTGAAAATGATGAATGAAGATGGTTGACTTCAAGTTTTGACTAAATGTTTGTTTTTTTTTTGTTTTTTTTTTGGATGAATGCATGCGTGTAAGGCTACACCTAGTCTCGCTTGAGTCGGCTCTAGTTGATGGTCCATGAAATTCATCCCGTCAGTGTCGGTCTTGGATATGGTCTAACAGTTGGGGTTGTTGTCTAAGAAGTAACTCTCGAGCGAGGTCGGGTTGGTGATTGGCTCTGGATTTGGATTTTAGGAGAGTGACAACCCGCATGGTAGCCACCCCACGATATGGAAACGACTGCACTCTTCTTCTTCTTCTTCTTCTTCTTCTTTTTTCAATCATTCTGGTCACTGGTGCCCATGGTGATTCTGGGTTTGGAAAAGGCTCAAACTCTTTGGTGTTCTTCACCATCCTATTGAAGATTAGTTTGGAGGTTGAGATATGGGATGAAGGCTAGTGTGTGGCAAGTGACGACAAGACATGTGAGTGCGTGATGCTCATGAGTGTGGACGAGATTCATGTATTGCTGATGATTTGGACTGAGTGTAAGTGCATGTGACCTTTTTGTCATGAATGCAATGCATTTTTTGTCTTGCGCTCGGTTGTATTTGTTGACATTGTTTATTTAGGGGATGCCTCCTGTAGATACCGTGAGTTTTCACCCCATAAAGCAAATTTGATGAATGACATATAACTGTGAGGGGTCGTCCTTTATTCACTTTTTTTTTATTATACGTGCACGCCAAAAGAAACCAAGTTTTAGAAAACAATTTTAAAACGCGTGTTTTCAAAGTGGTGGATTTTCTCGATATGAATTATGACGCTCGGTCGTTCGCAAATAAAATAGGGAGTGGGGAACCCTATACACATTGATCTAAACAACTCGAAGGGAATGTATAAACCTATACATGTAATCTATTGAGAAATGGACAAGAGAGAAAAGAATCATAGGGAAAACCTATACATCATCAATTCTAAAAGGTCATTAAAAGGGGGGATTTTTGAGCTAAACTTCTGCTGAACTCTTCTGGTCCATCTTCATGCTTCTGGTTGATTGCTCGCTCGTCTTTGGGCTCTTGCCGGCTGCTCGCTCGTCTTTGGGCCCAAGGTTGGTTGCACGCTCGTCTTCGGGCTTTAGCAACAAAGTGGCACTGCTATCAAGCAATACGGATTGGTGTTCTTCTGGTTCTGAGCAATTTGGAACTCGAACGGCTGGTGTTAGTCTTCACATTGTCCGACTCGGGTTGGTGATCCTCTGATTTTCGGTTTGAACCGCTGTTGTCGATCTTGATGCGCTCCATCTGCTCCGAGAGGAAAATGAGGGGCGTTTTTTGAGAAAGAAAAGGTGAATGATCGAGCACAAAATCATTGTGAAAATCCACCACTTTTGTGAAAACACGAAATGACTAGTACGCTCCACGGTAATGGCCGCTGCTCTTGAAGGTGGGATGAACTTCAAAAATAGCGGGTCACAACATGGGGACTAAATCATTTATTTTGAAATACGTTTACGAAAAACAAACAATTTTGAAAGAATGTTGGTGAAGAATGTTGTTTGAAATTCATTTGTAGAAAGTAGGTTTTCGAAATCAATTTTTTGGAAATTGTTTCGGAAATAGCATTTTAGTGAAATAAACTTTTTAAAGGAGAATTGACAAATTTTGAAAACCCCATTTATGAGTAAATATTTTGTGGGACTTTAAATTAAACGAGCTCGCAAAACAGCTTTTAGGGACATGTAAACGAGAATTCTGAACATTTTAAACGGATTGGTTTGAAAGAGTGGTTTGCACACATGTATAGCATAAAGTAAATCGTGGCTATATTTGATGTGAAGCTGTAAGTGTTAATGTTGGGATAATCACTTTCCAGGTCAATTATGACTCCGTCTCACCGGGGGAACCGTCGTCCCTTCACTGTCATCTCTCGGGATTTTCTCTGCTATGCCCCTTGCGAGGCACGTTATCAAGAAAGTCCGGAGTGCTTAAGTTCGAAAGGTCAGGATACCCGAAGCGATAAGGAAACATACGCCACGGCCAGTGATGATCCGACAACACCCCACTTTTCGGGAAACTCGGGGAAGTACTGCATGGGAACGGGTCTCTCGTCATCTGCACGGTCAGGTGCGTCTAAAGTCCAAATTATTCACTGACTACGTTGTGCCATGTATGGGTATCCGGTAAATACGGGATCCTCTATGGACGTGTAGCGTGACATTGGGCTTTAGAGACACCCGTGGTGCAGAGGAACAATGGAGAACTGAGCCCATGCAATCTTCAAGGTAAGGCAAAAGGGTGGTCAGACAGGCGGCATACAAGAGGGTGACTACCCATAAACCCGTCTTAGACACTGGATAAGGCAGCTGGACACTGAAGGCTCATGGCTCACTATATGCTGGCTTTGACTCGGGTAATGGAGGATATTTGGATCATGAGCTTCAAAGCGTTAGTCGGAGACCATACCGCCTCGTGGGTTTGTTCACTGAGAGAGTGACCCAGCTCATGGGGAATCAACCGTGGACCGGTTGGGGATCCCGTGACATCGTGGATAAAACGGGTGACACAGAGGAATGCATGTCCTAAGCTACCCACCCAATGCACCCCACAATCATATAGCATATAAATAAAGCCGAGAAGTTAGCACCAACCTAATTACTAAGTGTTTTATCTTGAGATTAGTGATTCCAAATTGGTTGTTTATTAACCTAAAGGGAAGTTAGCTTCATTCACACCTAAGTGTCTCTTTCTAAGTGTGAGCTAGTTATTAACCCAATTGTTGTAATTGTTTGTTGAGGATCTAATAAATCCTATCTGTCCTCATCAGATACACACTCAAAGTGTGGAGTAGAATAATCCTATAGGCTTTGAAAAGAATCTCTTCAAGGTCTTGAAAGAAGTGGAAAATCCTGACAATTTTGAATGGAGTTCAGTCTTCCTTGAGTGTGAGAAAAACTTACTCAAGTTCTCCCCAGCAGAGTCGCCATTCTGTGGAGGGTGATTTTTCGGTATGAGGGGGGTCTATCTAAATGGTTCTGACTAAGAAGTCTAGATCCTAGGAATTTGCCATTCTGTGGAGGGTGAAAAACCCGTTATTATGGCATCCCTCAAATACCTACTACATCGTCCGTCTTTCCCAGAAAGCTTATGGGGAATGCTAGTGAGCACTACACCCGCTCTCGATGGGCCCCACGGACTTATGCCTCTATAAGGCGGAGTTGACTAGAGTCGCCACCTAGTTTGACCTATGATAACTAGGAAGGAAGGAGAAGGGTTCTAAGAACCGTTAATTGACTCTGATGATTTGTTGCCTATGGATTGGACTTATCTGGTCATTTGCAGAGATTCTATATTGGGTTCGCACTGGGTTACACCCCTCAGAAGTGGCAACGACCACGACTTCGGATTGGTGCCCGAGGAAACCTCGGTCTCCAATTGTCAGGATTGCCTTCTTTCAAAACCTTTTTAGAGAGATTCATTTAAAAGCCAAGGATATTAGGACGGGAAGAGAGAAGAAGAGTAGATGAGGCGAGCTTTTCTGCCAAGCTAGCACCAAATAAAAGGGTTGACAGGTTGGGAGTTGGAGAATAGAAGATCGAGGAAAGGTGCAAATGTTAAATGGATGAAGAAGACCAGAAGTCCAGAGATATGTGAGTCGGAAGAGTTTTGGGTGTTTAGTGAGGTATGAGTGGGAAAAGGGTTTTTTGATTGGAATGGGGTCGTGCCCTAGATGGGCTGCCTACGTACTCAATTCCCCGTTGAGATTAGACCTTGCGTAGTTCATGGTTTTTTTTGAGGTATTTAAGAGGTTAGTCTGTGAGACGCTCGGGTTTATGAGACACTTGAAACCTTGAGACGTCGAAGTCTGTGAGACGCTCGAATCTATGGGACGCTCGGGTCTGTGAGATGTTCAGGTCTGTGAGACATTTGAATCATTGGAATGACAAAGTCTGTGAGACGCTCGAGTCTGTGAGACATTAGAAGTTTGGAAGAAGTCAAGATTCAAGAGATGTTTCGAGTTTGGAATGATTTGAGTTTGGATAACGATTTGAGTTTGGATAATGATTTGAGTGTGTGAGGCAATTGAAGTTTGAGTAGAGATCCCGGGTTTTTCGGATTTGAGAATATAAAAGGGTTGATGTTTTGGGATATTTCGAATCTAGATTGAGATGATGGTGGACTGAATTGTTTGGAGGAATGATTGTCAAAACTGTCTCTCTTAAAGTTTCAAAATCGAAAATCATGTTTGTTGCAAAAGGGCGGATAATCCCGAGGGATTACCCTATGTACCCCCTCGAACACGACACTTAATTAATGGTAAGTGCTGAGGCTCGAAAGATGGGGCAATGTATTTATGTCGAAAAATAGGATTCAGAGAGAAACACCATGAATGAGATGTTCTCGGGCGAACCAAGATAACGTCTCTAACTCCCGGGTTTTAAAACGTTAAAAACCGAAAACATTGAAATCGAACGGAAGGGAGTTAGGCGATTCTAAAATCCCGGCTGCAACTAGGAAGGTCGTTACTTCCCTAGCACCCCGCCTTGTAAAAATCTAGGCTGCAATTAGGGGATGTTTGTCACCCTAATGCCCCGCCTAAAGAAGTCCGGACTGCGACAAGGGAGGTTATAACCCCAGTGCCCCGCCTCGGATTTTTATTTTAGAAGAGAGACAAGCGATGTCTAACTAGGAAGAAAACGTTTTGAAGATGTTAGACATCTCCTGTTCCCTGAAAAACGGTTTAGTTTTGAGTTTGAAATTTTAGTTGGAAAACTTTTGAAGTTGTTCGGAATTCTCTGTAAAGAAACACTGATTTTGAGAAATGTTTTTAGGAGAAAACTTTCTGTATATGTGAGAAGAACTTTCTGCATTTGAGAAGAGTTTTCTGTAATGTGAGAAGAGTTTTTCCTTTTAAAAAATCCACAAAATGGTTTCTTTTAAATCTGAAGATCTTGACAAAACTTGGATAAAATGATGGTTTGAAATTCTTTTTTTTTTTTTTTTTTAGAATTTTGAGTTTGAAAGGAATTTACAAGTTGAGTGTGAGTTGGATTGGGTTAGAATTGAACTTGGGTTTGGCATTGAGTTGATTTGAATTTTGGATTTGTTTGGGCCAAGATTAAAAAATGGGCCGGGTTGGATTGATCGAGTCGAATTGGCCGGGTCGGATTGGGCCTAATGTTGAGCATTTGGGTCGAGTGGGCCTTGATTGGGCTTGTGGGTCAAGTTGGGCCTTGGTTGGGCTTTTGGGCCGAGTTGAACTTTATTTGATGTTTTGGGCCAGATTGGGCCTTGTTTGAGGTTTTGGGCCGGATTGGGCCTGGATAGGATATGGGCCAGGTTGTTGGGCCATAGTGGGTTTAGGCCCAAATTGGGTTTGGATTAAGTTGGGTTGAAAATTGGACCTTATTTGGAGTTGAGCCAAAGATTGGGCCTCATTGGCTTTTGATTTCGATTTGGGCCTTTGATTCGAAATGGTTTGAATGAGGTCTTTAGAAAATAGGCCAAAGATGGGATTTTCAATTTGGACTGATTTTTGGATTTTGATTTGGGCCAAAGTAGGCTTTTGATTTGTGGGCTTGATTTGGGCCTTATTGACTTGGGCTGAAAATTTGTTTTTGGACTGATTTGTGAGATATTAACAAGTGGGAGAAATTGATTTATTGGTTTGTTTATCAACTCTTGATTAGGGGTGTGCTGAAGGCAAAGGAGGATTCCACCCACATAAAACGAATGAGAGATCCGCTAGGCATGGGGTGGTTTCACATCCCAAACCCTCCTAAAATAGCCTTAAGGGCTTGTTTTTAAAGTTTTTGTTCTTATAAATATAAGGGTGGTTGTGGTATTTTCTGAAGCTATAAGAGACTATTGCCCCACGAAACGAATGAGAGACCCGTTAGGTGTGGGGTGATAGTGCATCCCAAGCTTTTCTATCAATGAAAGGGTCCTAGTGGGCAATAACTAGGGCTTTAAATAAGTATTAGAAATAGCAAAGCGAGATTAAACAATTTGCAATAAATGATGGCAAAAAGATGTATGTGCAATGAAGAAATACGACAAAAGCAAATCACCATGGTAAATAACAAGTCAAATCGATGGAGATTGCCATAGCCAAATGAACTAATGAGTTCCAAAGATTAACAGTCAATGTTACTGATGTCAAAAGTGCATCACAACTAAACCGAGTTGCTAGTTTGTTCTTTTTCACTTCTACGCTTTTGATTTAGAGATTGAGTACCAAGAATGAGAGTCACATCTGCATGAATAAGCTGGGAAATCGATATCTCCTATTGAGTAAGCTACGCAGCCCAATTTAAACAGAAGAGAAGCCATATTTTTTTGCCTAGGTTAGCATATTAACAGACATGGACATATTCGTGCAGCACTGCCGAAATAGAGAGCACAGGAGACAATACCACACATTCTTCGTACACGATCATGCATTTAGACTGGAGGAATTAATGGAAATTTTCGGGTTAAGAGAAAATACCGAAGAGGAAGATGATTGCTCTCTGCAAAGTAGAAAACCATGAAATTAAAGGACACATGATATGAACATAAATTTGTTAGTAATATGCACAATGGACAGAAACAAAAGAAGCGGAGGAGCGGGTCACAATCATACTCGCATCAGCCAGGGTATACTGTGAATCTCTACACAGGAGGAGAACCACAATGTCAGTAAAAAGAAAAGAACGTGTAGCAAGGTACTGATTCAAACCGACCACAAGTGAAACTAGACAGAGAGTTCCAAATGATCAGGTGGGTAATGCGCAACCCTTACCCATGGACAAATCAAACTTGGTGAGCTAACGTCCGGGCTACTAATTGGGTTATGGAAACAATAAATCGTTTCTGCTAGTTCTCCCTATTTATTTCCCTTCAGACTGCCACATCATTACTCTCACTTGCTACTTACTTCCCTCATTTATCCCAAGCATCAAACAATAAGATTCAAGACTCAAATGTCTTCGACTTGGAGGCATAATTACAGGGAACAATAATTAACATACGAGCATGACCAGACTGGAAGATTAGCAGGGCAGAAAACAAACCTTATTTCCATGAACAAGGGAACACATTATCTGCAGTCTTGACGGTATTCAGGAAAACACTACCGAAAGCATAGAACATGAACAATAGTACATAACATCTGTCATACATGGCCACGAATTGATCACAAGCAGTTAACAGAACGCTCGGGTTAAGAGAAAATACCAGAGGAGAAGACAGTGGCTACCTGCAAGGAATAAACTATGAAATACACAGAGTATATGATGGTCGCGAACTTGTTAGTGAGTTAGGAATAAACGTGGGATAAAAGAAACAACAGAAAAGGGAGACGAGCAAGCCACGAGCAGGCTTGGTGCTGGCAGTAGCGTGCTCCCTGGATGAATTTACATTGTTAAAGACAGCAGATGAGTAATCGAGAACTCCTCGTAAGGTGATAGCTACACGGCACCAATTAAACAGTCAGAAAAGAGGTTAGGTTAGTCTGTACAAGTGATTGAAATATACAGAAAGTGCAAGCAGAGCAGAGGGGATAGAAATCCTGCAACACCAACAGCAACCCATCTCGGGTTGATTCCCGTAGAGATTTCGAATTCGTTTTGGACAGAGCCAAACGAAGCCAAACAGAAGCGAGTGACAATCGTGTCATCCAAAACCCGAATACCCACAGAGCAAAACATTCACGTTCACACATCGTGCGAACAAACTCAAATAATTATGATGGGCCGTGAATTGATAGAACCAAAGAGAGCTTCACAAACGGATACCAATTTCGTGAGTGTGGATATGTGATTTTCCGGTACGGGTTTGGAGATCCAAGAGCGCAGGAGAGTTTTGGGTTAGCCAATTGGATTACAAAATACCGATGGTGAAGAGATTGAAGAGTGATGGAGAGCAGTATGTTCTTTGTTATCGATCTTGAGGGCGCAGAAGGATGGAGGTGAGTGAGGGAGATGCCATGGGCGATGGTTTTCCGACGAAAACGAAAAAGGTAGGTAGTGCTGGTGGGTCGGGAATCTCCAGCTGAGGTGTGTGTGGTATCTTTTGAGGAAGATGAAGAATGTAAGTGGCGTCGGTGGCGAAGGTGGAAGTATGCTTCGAAGATGACGGAAGCTTTCTTTGGTTTGAGCTCGTCCAGGAAGAAGAAGGCAGTCGACGAGTCTCCGGTGAGAAGCGTTAATGGAGGAAGAAGGGCATGCGGATGGAGGTGACAGTCGGAGAGGGTGGTGGTGAGTTTCGGGCGTCAGATTAGTCGCACTCATGGTGGTTCTTTGGTGAGGAGAAGGTTATTCTTCTGGTCCTTTTTTTTGTGTTCTTCTGGTCCGAATCGAGAAGAAGAGAACGGGAGTGGCGGATGAAGAAGGCTTGCTGAAGAAGGAGAGGTAGGGGATGAAAGTGTTGGTTTCGAAATGAAGAAGATCCATCGGAGAAGTGAAGAAAACCATGGAAGAAGAAAAAAATCAGACGCCCCCGAAAGATGAAGGCGAGATCCATTTTTTAAGGGAGGTTCGCCACCTTCAAGCTTCTACCGAGGAAGCGTGCAGAGAGTGTCGGGGGCAATCGGCTCCTTCAAGAATTCAACCCCATACTGTAGTGTTTTCATCGGTCTTCCAAAAAGCATGCCCCATACTTTGTGTTATGGGCTTTATTAGAGGCAATAGGATAATAAAAATCGAGTCCAAGTTGGATGCGCTGCGTTTGGGCTGGGGAGAAAAGAAAACAAGATCGAAAAAATACCAAAGAAAGTTGTCCCAGCCAAGTTTCGAACTCAGGTTTTCAAGCACTGTCCATCACACCTTGACCACTTGAGCTGTGGCGAATTTGATAAGTAAAAGTGAAGAAATAAAATAAGAACCATGTTACAAGCTGAGGTAAAATTAAGAAGACACTTTTCGATCATGCCAGGAATCGAACCCAAAACAAATGGGTTGTATAGCAAGTACCTTTACCAGTTACGCTGGGTCGAATTTCAACATTTTCATGGGAGAAATAATACAAGAGCCTTAATTTCAACTGGATAACTCCTCTAAAAACGCTACGAGTTTAAAAGAAAGTATACAAGGAAAAAAGAGAAGACTGATCTAATGGCATGAAATTATGGAATGTGAATAATAAGATAAGTAAATAAAACAAAATGAATGGGTTTAAAACCGGATTATTGTTTGAAAATTCATTTTTTGGAAAATCGTGTTTTTATGAAATGCTTTGAAAAAGTTTATAAAATGACGGTTTCGTTATGGCACGCACGCTAATATGTTTTGAAAAAGAAAGGCGACGACCCCCCTTATTATTTCGAAATTTGCTTTATGGGGTGAGAATTTTTGGTGTCTACAGTGTCCTTCATCGGTATGAATCGGGCAACCTTGGTGAGACGATCGACTACTACCCAGATCATGTTGAGTCCTCCCCTAGCAGGTGGGAGTCCAACAACAAAATCCATAGAGATGTCGTGGAATTTCCACTCCTGAATGGGCATGGATTGCACCATTCCTCCCGGTCTTCGGTGCTCGAACTTCACCTTCTGGCAAGTGAGACACCTCAGAACATACTCAGTCACGTATGATTTCATTCATGACCACCAGAAGTACCTCTTCATGTCTTTGTACATTTTAGAGGCTCCCGGATGGACATGCAATGTCGAACAATGTGACTCTCGCAGAATGCGATCCCTTAGCTCAGCATTGCTTCGGGGGACGCATTATCTGCCATTCAATTGGAATAGACCATCTTCATGCAATTTGAAGTCGTACTTTCGGTTCTCGAAGGTACCATCGGTGATTTTCTGTCTGATCTCTGTGAAGTAAGGGTCGCTCAGCTGAGCGTCTCGCACCTCGTCAACCAAGCTAGAAGAAGCGAGTAGTGAATGGAGCGAGTGTGCTCGACGACTCAGGGCGTCGGCTACAACGTTTGCCTTCCCTTCTTTATACTAGAGGTTGATGTCGTAATCTGAGAGGAACACCATCCACCTCCTCTGTCTTAAGTTCAATTCCTTCTGTGTGAATACATACTGCAAACTTTTGTGGTCGGAGTAGATGGTGATGCTTACCCCATAGAGATAGTGTCGCCATATCTTCAAGGCGAAGACAATGGCTCCTAACTCTAGATCATGTGTCGGATAATTCTCCTCATGTTTTTTGAGCTGGCGGGAGGCATAGGCTACTACCTTGCCATGCTGCATGAGTACGCATCCCATGCCCTTGCCCGATGCATCACAATACACCTCAAATCCCTCTGTGCCCTCTAGAAGTGTGAGAATTGGCGCTGAGGTCAATGAGTCTTTTAGGCTCTGGAAGGATACCTCGCACTCGTTTGTCCATACAAACGGTGCATCTTTCTTCATCAATGACGTCATGGGCTTAGCGAATTTTGAGAAGTCCTTTACAAACCTTCGGTAATAACCGGCTAAACCAAGAAAGTTGCGGATGTCGGTAACAGTCTTAGGTCTAGGCCATGATCGTACTGCTTCGATTTTGGACGGATCTACTGAAATACCCGCGCTCGAGATGACATGACCGAGGAATGATACCTGATCTAGCCAAAACTCGCATTGGAGAACTTCGCATACAGCTGGTTCTCGCGCAGTGTCTCAAGTACTCTTCTCAAGTGGTTTTCATGCTCTTCTATTGACTTCGAATATACAAGGATGTCGTCGATGAATACTACTACTGAAGTGTCCAGCTGATCACTGAATAATCGATTCATTAGGTCCATGAATTTGGCTGGTGCGTTAGACAAACCGAATGGCATCACCGTGAATTCGTAGTGGCCATATCTTGTTCGGAATGCTGTTTTCTCGATATCTTGCTCTTTGATAGCAATTTGGTGATATCCGGATCGGAGATCAATCTTAGAAAAGACCGAAGCTCCCTTCAACTGATCGAACAGGTCGTCGATGCGTGGCAATGGATATTTGTTCTTTACGGTGACCGCATTTAATTCGCGGTAGTCGATGCAGAGGCGGAGACTACCGTCATTCTTAACAAAGAGGACCGGTGCTCCCCAGGGTGATACGCTCGGGCGTATAAACCCTTTGTCGAGTAGTTCACGTAGTTGCTCTTTCAACTCTGTCATTTCTGCTGGTGCCATGCGGTATGGTGCCCTAGCAATGGGACCAGTACCAGGTACAAGGTCGATTTCGAACTCTACTGCTCTATGGTGGCATACCAGGTAGCTCTTTCGGAAATACATCAGGAAATTCTGAGACTACCGCTACATCATCACTGAATTCTAGATCTCTCTCCAGGTCTTGCACATGGCATAAATACACTTCATGTCCTTTTCTGAGCTCCCGGTACATTGCCATAGCGGAGATGACTGTAGTTGAAGGCTCTCTCGGTCTCTGGCGGTATGAAACAGTGACCCCAGATGGACTCTTGAGCAGCAAGCGATGCTCGGCGCATAGGATTCTCCCCTTGTGCCGCTCCAACCAGTTCATTCCAATTATTAAGTCGAATCCCAACCCGTTGAATTCAATGAATGAGATGGGAAACGCTTCGCCTTTAATTTGAATTGTGGCGGTGTGGTAATACTTAGTACACTTTACTCGCTCCTTCGACGGGAGAGTAACCAAGAAATTTGGTAGCTCATCTGCGTCTAGCCCCAACCTTTTAGCGAATGCTGGCGATACAAAGGTGTGAGAGGCACCGGAGTCGAATAATACTGAGGCTTCGATGCCGTTTACTGGGAATGTTCCCGTTAGAATGGTGCCGCTTTTGCCGGCTTGCTCTTTGGTGAGGATACTCAGGTTACCTTCGGTACCGAGTCCACAACCTATTGATTCATAAGATTATAAGTAACGATGGTGGAACACAAGTGGAATTTAGTAACCAACACTGCTTTTATTGAATAACCAACCATCATACATACTGTGTCTCTAATACACGTTACTACTGGATTACATGCTACTACAAGATTAATACTTTCTAAAGGTAAGGTTCAGGCGTCCTGGTTTCATGTGTGTGGCATTGATTATTGCCGGTGGTGCCGTATTCAACTTGATCTTCTGGATCCCGTGATACAGCAACCTTGATTTTCCACCCATGATTAGGACATCTCCTGATCTCAATACCAATTTCTCTGCGAGGTCCACACGCTTCTGCTCGCCATACAAAAATACTGCGTCATCACCAATGGACCAAGACACTATCGGCACTCCTAGTTCAAGAGATTCCGCCGTCTCGTCCTTATCTTGGTGTAAGCCAAGTCGTCCTTCTTTCTCATAGAAGTTGACGATACATAGATCTGCTTCAAGTGCAGGGATTGGTTCATCTTCACATTGCTGTGCAATTTCTACAGCTTGCGTGACAAGCATTTGGAATTCAGGGGGTATTGCTGGAGGTGTGGCTTCGTCTCCTGTTCGTGTCGTTTGGTATGTCTTGGTATAAGGGTTCCAATCCTTTCCCAAGCACATCATTTTCAGCTTCATTGTAGCTCCACCGGGGAATTCGGGTGTATAAAATCCTCCTGGACCCATTCCTAACTCGTTGCATCGTCGGATGATCGAAACTTGTGCTTCGGGTGTCAGGTATCCTTTTAATAAGATCATACCTGGGCCGATGACCTGACACTGATTGTTGTCGAAGTGGTGAGTGACGATGTCGGTCTCTTCATGAGGTGAGTTCGAAGGTATTGGGTAACAAATAAGGAATTTCCCTAAGGTGGTAAATTATATCTAGTGTGAGTTCTAGGCTTACTAATTCATGTCATGCTCAATACGTACTTCCATGTTACTTACTCATGCTCAATTTCATACTTCAAGTACTTACGCATTCATGCTCCCATTCATACAATTACTTTGACACTTAGACATGCTCTTCAAGGATTAAAGGTTACGGTAGTTACTTGGGCCGGACTTAGTCCCGGTCCCGTCACGGTCAATGATGTGTAAGGCCGGCTGCCTCTGCAGTGCGCCCTTCTACGGACCTCGGGATCCCTGTCCCTGCGAGGTGTGCTGGGCATGAGCATCGCCAGATGCAACCTCCTTGCCCTCACGCTGC
Source organism: Limonium bicolor (assembly GCA_023374045.1). NCBI lineage: Eukaryota > Viridiplantae > Streptophyta > Magnoliopsida > Caryophyllales > Plumbaginaceae > Limonium > Limonium bicolor. The sequence goes on from JAIOTZ010000334.1 coordinate 51,020, forward strand.
TTGTAGCCCTGGTAGTTGCCCTTGGGCTTAGAGTTCTCTGGGCATGCATTAGCACGGTGCCCCGGTTTCTGGAAAGTGTAGCAGCGGATCTCCCTTCCTTGGTAATCTGTGCCGGGATGATCCTTGTTGCAGTTTCGGCACACATAGCTGCGGCCATCCGTTTGGTTCTTGCCTTGGCCAAATCCGGAACCTATAGCTTCCAAGTTAGCAAGGTTCGGTATACTTACAATGCTCTACATACATACTAATTCACAAGTGTACTAATTCGGTTTCGGGTTCTTACCCCTGTAGGGCTGAGACCTCAGTGGCTTCGCTGCCACTGGTGCGGTGTAGGCAAGCTGCAATGGCTCAGCTGCCTTGCCCTTCTCAGTATGGGCTCCGCCATCTCCGGAGGTGTTCTTCTGGTGGGAATGCTTCCTCTTCTTCTTCTTCCAAGGTCTGGCTTGGTTTTGGTCGTCGGAGGTGTTACCCTTGTCGCTCACCTTGCGCTTCAGCGCTTGCTCCTCATCTCTTAGCTGGCAGGTGATCTCAACTCGAGATGCAGCGTGGTAACACTCCTGAAGTACTTAGGCATTAGGTTACACTTACATACGGGAATACTAATTCACATTACTCACTACATTACTCATTTTTACTACTCAAAAACTGTTACAATACAATACACAAACTAACTCAAGGTGAGAGTATTTACCTTGTCTTGCTAGTTTTTCCTTTCTTTCCTTTCCTTCCCTTCTCTTCCTTTCCTCTTTATTTCTTCTTGTTCTCGGTTTTTTTATTCAAGAAATGGGCAATGCTACAACAACCCATACCAATACACACAACACTTAGCATCCATTTAAAACTAACCCTAGAATCTAGATGTTTTAGGGTTTAGAAATGGGTATTACCTTCCAACCAATGAATGAAGTCCTTGACTAGCAAAAGAGCAAGATTCCTAGCCCACAAGAGAAGCCAAAATCGGCTGGAGCAAGAAGAACCAAGAGTTCAAAAACTGAAAATCCTTATAATGCCAATGAGAGCTAGGAATGAAGGATTTTCGAAATTCTTTTTACCTCAAGATGATAAGGAGGTGAAGGTGCTTCTAATGGTGGACTTGAATCTTCAAATGGAGGATACCCATGAAAACGAAAATGAAGCTTTTGGATTTTTGAAAGGAGGGGAGTGTTCTCCTTTGCAAGGGGATTCCAATGGTATGGGTTTTATAATTTTTGGACAAGGTTTGAGCCTTCAAAAATGAGAGAGAATGTGAGTTTTGTGGGGGTTTCTTCAAAACTCCATAGCCATCGCAGGAGGAGGAGAAAAATCAGAAGAAGAGGAAGGTGGGTATGGTGAGAGAGTGAGGGATGGAAGAGAGAGAGAGAGCCCCTTCTTCTTTTTCTACTTTTCTACTTATTTCTTTTGTCTTTTAGCTAATAAGAAAACATTAAGAGAGTGAGGGAGGGGAGCTGGCCGGCCCACTCACACACACACCCAGATTTTTACATTTTTATTTGTAAAGTGGACACACTAAGTTTGTTTATTTGCATTCTCACCCCACAACTTCTCGGTTTTGACAGTTTTACTAACCGGAACCCGTTTTCCGGAATTTTCTCGTTTAATTAATTTTATTGGTTCTAAAGCTCCACTAATATTTATTAGTGACTATTTAGTTGACCAAAATTGTTACGAGTCTATTTGACCTGCTTAAAGTCGCGTTTCCCGGTTTCCTCGAAAAGCGCGCTTTAAGGTTCGTTTATGCTTTTAACCCATTTTAAGAGTCCGTTTTCTTCGGGATTTGTTCCCTTATATTTTTTAAGTGTAATTAAGCCTTTGAAAATTATAATTAGCTTAATTAATCACTGTTTTTAATTACGGGGTATTTCAATCTACCCCCCTTAAGGAACTTTGCCCTCAAAGTTGCTCAAGGTTTACGGTTTACTGTTTCTACTCATTTGGCAACCCTAATTGCCATAATGCATACTACTACCACCTTACAAGGTGTTCACAATTCTTACACTACCCGCAAACTCAATTCAGATACTATGCACCAACTCAATTCAAATATCATACACTATACTCAATTCATACACAATACTCAATTCAAATACCATACACAATACTCAATTCATACACAATACTCAATTCAAATACCATACACAATACACCATCCAATTCCCACATTCCACAATACACTTCACAATGTCATTCATGTCATATACCGTACAACACAATTGCATTACCCATTACACACAAATCATACACATACCATACTCATTGTACTACATACTGAATACTACTAGCACTACGTTGTGCCAAAGAAATACAATTGACACTACATGTGCCAACAAAATACAATTACAATACATACATACTACGCAATGCTAACCCGAAGCAATGCAAAAGCAAAAAGGCTCTACCCTCCTTAAAAGGGGTACGCCCCGTACCCTCCGTACTATACGGATACTAGACATCTAGTCTACAAATAGATTCGGGTACTTCGGCTTCATGGCGTCTTCTAATTCCCAAGTCGCTTCCTCGACATCGTGGTTAGACCACAAGACCTTCACCATTCGTACAGATTTATGGCGAGTGTCTCTTGTCTTTGTATCAAGGATTCGCAATGGAGTCTCGACATATCTCATCGTCGGCTCTAGGGATAGATGTTCGGGTTCTAATGCATGAGAGGGATCGGCTATGTATTTCTTGAGTTGTGATACATGAAAGACATCATGAACACACCCCAATTCTTCAGGCAATGCTAGCCTATAAGCTACGGCTCCAATCCTCTCGGTAATGGTATACGGCCCTACAAATTTTGGGCTCAGCTTGCCCTTTGGCCAAATCGAAAGACGCCCTTCATCGGTGAGACACGCAAGAACACTTGGTCGCCCACGGCGAACTCAAGGTCGTGTCATCGCACATCCGCATAGGATTTCTGTCTATCTTGGGCTGCTTTCATATTTGCTCGGATTTGTTGTACTTCAGCTTGTACTTGTTCCAGATACTCCGGTCCTATGATGACTGCTTCACTAGACTCATCCCAACACAACGGGGTACGGCAAGGTCTACCATACAAAGCTTGGAACGGCGACATCTTAATCGAAGCATGATAGCTATTGTTATACGAAAACTCGATAAGATGAAGCTTATCAATCCAGCTCCCCTGGAAGTCTAAGGCACATGCCCTAAGCATATCCTCTAGTGTTTGGATGGTCCTTTCTGTCTGACCGTCGGTCTGTGGATGGAAGGCGGTGCTAGTTTCAACTCAGTACCAAGCGCTTCCCGTGTTGCTCTCCAGTATCTCGAAAGAAATCTGGTGTGTCGCGGTCAGATACAATGGTTTTTGGGACTCCGTGGTGTCAGATGATCTCCTTGTCGAATAGCTCCGCGAGCTTCGCCACCTTCCAGGTGTCCTTCATCGGTATGAATCGGGCAACCTTGGTGAGACGATCGACTACTACCCAGATCATGTTGAGTCCTCCCCTAGCAGGTGGGAGTCCAACAACAAAATCCATAGAGATGTCGTGGAATTTCCACTCCTGAATGGGCATGGATTGCACCATTCCTCCCGGTCTTCGGTGCTCGAACTTCACCTTCTGGCAAGTGAGACACCTCAGAACATACTCAGTCACGTATGATTTCATTCATGACCACCAGAAGTACCTCTTCATGTCTTTGTACATTTTAGAGGCTCCCGGATGGACATGCAATGTCGAACAATGTGACTCTCGCAGAATGCGATCCCTTAGCTCAGCATTGCTTCGGGGGACGCATAATCTCCATTCAATTGGATTAGACCATCTTCATGCAATTTGAAGTCGTACTTTCGGTTCTCGAAGGTACCATCGGTGATTTTCTGTCTGATCTCTGTGAAGTAAGGGTCGCTCAGCTGAGCGTCTCGCACCTCATCAACCAAGCTAGAAGAAGCGAGTAGTGAATGGAGCGAGTGTGCTCGACGACTCAGGGCGTCGGCTACAACGTTTGCCTTCCCTTCTTTATACTGGAGGTTGATGTCGTAATCTGAGAGGAACACCATCCACCTCCTCTGTCTTAAGTTCAATTCCTTCTGTGTGAATACATACTGCAAACTTTTGTGGTCGGAGTAGATGGTGATGCTTACCCCATAGAGATAGTGTCGCCATATCTTCAAGGCGAAGACAATGGCTCCTAACTCTAGATCATGTGTCGGATAATTCTCCTCATGTTTTTTGAGCTGGCGGGAGGCATAGGCTACTACCTTGCCATGCTGCATGAGTACGCATCCCATGCCCTTGCCCGATGCATCACAATACACCTCAAATCCCTCTGTGCCCTCTAGAAGTGTGAGAATTGGCGCTGAGGTCAATGAGTCTTTTAGGCTCTGGAAGGATACCTCGCACTCGTTTGTCCATACAAACGGTGCATCTTTCTTCATCAATGACGTCATGGGCTTAGCGAATTTTGAGAAGTCCTTTACAAACCTTCGGTAATAACCGGCTAAACCAAGAAAGTTGCGGATGTCGGTAACAGTCTTAGGTCTAGGCCATGATCGTACTGCTTCGATTTTGGACGGATCTACTGAAATACCCGCGCTCGAGATGACATGACCGAGGAATGATACCTGATCTAGCCAAAACTCGCATTTGGAGAACTTCGCATACAGCTGGTTCTCGCGCAGTGTCTCAAGTACTCTTCTCAAGTGGTTTTCATGCTCTTCTATTGACTTCGAATATACAAGGATGTCGTCGATGAATACTACTACTGAAGTGTCCAGCTGATCACTGAATAATCGATTCATTAGGTCCATGAATTTGGCTGGTGCGTTAGACAAACCGAATGGCATCACCGTGAATTCGTAGTGGCCATATCTTGTTCGGAATGCTGTTTTCTCGATATCTTGCTCTTTGATAGCAATTTGGTGATATCCGGATCGGAGATCAATCTTAGAAAAGACCGAAGCTCCCTTCAACTGATCGAACAGGTCGTCGATGCGTGGCAATGGATATTTGTTCTTTACGGTGACCGCATTTAATTCGCGGTAGTCGATGCAGAGGCGGAGACTACCGTCATTCTTCTTAACAAAGAGGACCGGTGCTCCCCAGGGTGATACGCTCGGGCGTATAAACCCTTTGTCGAGTAGTTCACGTAGTTGCTCTTTCAACTCTGTCATTTCTGCTGGTGCCATGCGGTATGGTGCCCTAGCAATGGGACCAGTACCAGGTACAAGGTCGATTTCGAACTCTACTGCTCTCTGTGGTGGCATACCAGGTAGCTCTTTCGGAAATACATCAGGAAATTCTGAGACTACCGCTACATCATCACTGAATTCTAGATCTCTCTCCAGGTCTTGCACATGGCATAAATACACTTCATGTTTTCTGAGCTCCCGGTACATTGCCATAGCGGAGATGACTGTAGTTGAAGGCTCTCTCGGTCTCTGGCGGTATGAAACAGTGACCCCAGATGGACTCTTGAGCAGCAAGCGATGCTCGGCGCATAGGATTCTCCCCTTGTGCCGCTCCAACCAGTTCATTCCAATTATTAAGTCGAATCCCAACCCGTTGAATTCAATGAATGAGATGGGAAACGCTTCGCCTTTAATTTGAATTGTGGCGGTGTGGTAATACTTAGTACACTTTACTCGCTCCTTCGACGGGAGAGTAACCAAGAAATTTGGTAGCTCATCTGCGTCTAGCCCCAACCTTTTAGCGAATGCTGGCGATACAAAGGTGTGAGAGGCCCGGAGTCGAATAATACTGAGGCTTCGATGCCGTTTACTGGGAATGTTCCCGTTAGAATGGTGCCGCTTTTGCCGGCTTGCTCTTTGGTGAGGATACTCAGGTTACCTTCGGTACCGAGTCCACAACCTATTGATTCATAAGATTATAAGTAACGATGGTGGAACACAAGTGGAATTTAGTAACCAACACTGCTTTTATTGAATAACCAACCATCATACATACTGTGTCTCTAATACACGTTACTACTGGATTACATGCTACTACAAGATTAATACTTTCTAAAGGTAAGGTTCAGGCGTCCTGGTTTCATGTGTGTGGCATTGATTATTGCCGGTGGTGCCGTATTCAACTTGATCTTCTGGATCCCGTGATACAGCAACCTTGATTTTCCACCCATGATTAGGACATCTCCTGATCTCAATACCAATTTCTCTGCGAGGTCCACACGCTTCTGCTCGCCATACAAAAATACTGCGTCATCACCAATGGACCAAGACACTATCGGCACTCCTAGTTCAAGAGATTCCCCGTCTCGTCCTTATCTTGGTGTAAGCCAAGTCGTCCTTCTTTCTCATAGAAGTTGACGATACATAGATCTGCTTCAAGTGCAGGGATTGGTTCATCTTCACATTGCTGTGCAATTTCTACAGCTTGCGTGACAAGCATTTGGAATTCAGGGGGTATTGCTGGAGGTGTGGCTTCGTCTCCGTGTCGTTTGGTATGTCTTGGTATAAGGGTTCCAATCCTTTCCCAAGCACATCATTTTCAGCTTCATTGTAGCTCCACCGGGGAATTCGGGTGTATAAAATCCTCCTGGACCCATTCCTAACTCGTTGCATCGTCGGATGATCGAAACTTGTGCTTCGGGTGTCAGGTATCCTTTTAATAAGATCATACCTGGGCCGATGACCTGACACTGATTGTTGTCGAAGTGGTGAGTGACGATGTCGGTCTCTTCATGAGGTGAGTTCGAAGGTATTGGGTAACAAATAAGGAATTTCCCTAAGGTGGTAAATTATATCTAGTGTGAGTTCTAGGCTTACTAATTCATGTCATGCTCAATACGTACTTCCATGTTACTTACTCATGCTCAATTTCATACTTCAAGTACTTACGCATTCATGCTCCCATTCATACAATTACTTTGACACTTAGACATGCTCTTCAAGGATTAAAGGTTACGGTAGTTACTTGGGCCGGACTTAGTCCCGGTCCCGTCACGGTCAATGATGTGTAAGGCCGGCTGCCTCTGCAGTGCGCCCTTCTACGGACCTCGGGATCCCTGTCCCTGCGAGGTGTGCTGGGCATGAGCATCGCCAGATGCAACCTCCTTGCCCTCACGCTGCTTGTAGCCCTGGTAGTTGCCCTTGGGCTTAGAGTTCTCTGGGCATGCATTAGCACGGTGCCCCGGTTTCTGGAAAGTGTAGCAGCGGATCTCCCTTCCTTGGTAATCTGTGCCGGGATGATCCTTGTTGCAGTTTCGGCACACATAGCTGCGGCCATCCGTTTGGTTCTTGCCTTGGCCAAATCCGGAACCTATAGCTTCCAAGTTAGCAAGGTTCGGTATACTTACAATGCTACATACATACTAATTCACAAGTGTACTAATTCGGTTTCGGGTTCTTACCCCTGTAGGGCTGAGACCTCAGTGGCTTCGCTGCCACTGGTGCGGTGTAGGCAAGCTGCAATGGCTCAGCTGCCTTGCCCTTCTCAGTATGGGCTCCGCCGTCTCCGGAGGTGTTCTTCTGGTGGGAATGCTTCCCCTTCTTCTTCTTCCATGGTCTGGCTTGGTTTTGGTCGTCGGAGGTGTTACCCTTGCCGCTCACCTTGCGCTTCAGCGCTTGCTCCTCATCCTTAGCTGGCAGGTGATCTCAACTCGAGATGCAGCGTGGTAACACTCCTGAAGTACTTAGGCATTAGGTTACACTTACATACGGGAATACTAATTCACATTACTCACTACATTACTCATTTTTACTACTCAAAAACTGTTACAATACAATACACAAACTAACTCAAGGTGAGAGTATTTACCTTGTCTTGCTAGTTTTTCCTTCTTTCCTTCCCTTCTCTTCCTTTCCTCTTTATTTCTTCTTGTTCTCGGTTTTTTTTATTCAAGAAATGGGCAATGCTACAACAACCCATACCAATACACAAACACTTAGCATCCATTTAAAACTAACCCTAGAATCTAGATGTTTTAGGGTTTAGAAATGGGTATTACCTTCCAACCAATGAATGAAGTCCTTGACTAGCAAAAGAGCAAGATTCCTAGCCCACAAGAGAAGCCAAAATCGGCTGGAGCAAGAAGAACCAAGAGTTCAAAAACTAAAAATCCTTATAATGCCAATGAGAGCTAGGAATGAAGGATTTTCGAAATTCTTTTTACCTCAAGATGATAAGGAGGTGAAGGTGCTTCTAATGGTGGACTTGAATCTTCAAATGGAGGATACCCATGAAAACGAAAATGAAGCTTTTGGATTTTTGAAATGAGGGGAGTGTTCTCCTTTGTAAGGGGATTCCAATGGTATGGTTTTTATAATTTTTGGACAAGGTTTGAGCCTTCAAAAATGAGAGAGAATGTGAGTTTTGTGGGGGTTTCTTCAAAACTCCATAGCCATCACAGGAGGAGGAGAAAATCAGAAGAAGAGGAAGGTGGGTACGGTGAGAGAGTGAGGGATGGAAGAGAGAGAGAGAGCCCCTTCTTCTTTTTCTTTTTCTACTTATTTTTTTCTTTTAGCTAATAAGAAAACATTAAGAGAGTGAGGGAGGGGAGCTGGCCGGCCCACTCACACACACACCCAGATTTTTACATTTTTATTTGTAAAGTGGACACACTAAGTTTGTTTATTTGCATTCTCACCCCACAACTTCTCGGTTTTGACAGTTTTACTAACCGGAACCCGTTTTCCGGAATTTTCTCGTTTAATTAATTTTATTGGTTCTAAAGCTCCACTAATATTTATTAGTGACTATTTAGTTGACCAAAATTGTTACGAGTCTATTTGACCTGCTTAAAGTCGCGTTTCCCGATTTCCTCGAAAAGCGCGCTTTAAGGTTCGTTTATGCTTTTAACCCATTTTAAGAGTCCGTTTTCTTCGGGATTTGTTCCCTTATATTTATTTAAGTGTAATTAAGCCTTTGAAAATTATAATTAGCTTAATTAATCACTGTTTTTAATTACGGGGTATTTCAATCTACCCCCCTTAAGGAACTTTGCCCTCAAAGTTGCTCAAGGTTTACGGTTTACTGTTTCTACTCATTTGGCAACCAATTGCCATAATGCATACTACTACCACCTTACAAGGTGTTCACAATTCTTACACTACCCGCAAACTCAATTCAGATACTATGCACCAACTCAATTCAAATATCATACACAATACTCAATTCAAATTCCATACACAATACTCAATTCATACACAATACTCAATTCAAATACCATACACAATACACCATCCAATTCCCCATTCCACAATACACTTCACAATGTCATTCGTGTCATATACCGTACAACACAATTGCATTACCCATTACACACAAATCATACACATACCATACTCATTATACTACATACTGAATACTACTAGCACTACCTTGTGCCAAAGAAATACAATTGACACTACATGTGCCAAAAAAATACAATTACAATACATACATACTACGCAATGCTAACCCGAAGCAATGCAAAAGCAAAAAGGCTCTACCCCCCTTAAAAGGGGTACGCCCCGTACCCTCCGTACTATACGATACTAGACATCTAGTCTACAAATAGATTCGGGTACTTCGGCTTCATGGCATCTTCTAATTCCCAAGTCGCTTCCTCGACATCGTGGTTAGACCACAAGACCTTCACCATTCGTACAGATTTATGGCGAGTGTCTCTTGTCTTTGTATCAAGGATTCGCAATGGAGTCTCGACATATCTCATCATCGGCTCTAGGGATAGATGTTCGGGTTCTAATACATGAGAGGGATCGGCTATGTATTTCTTGAGTTGTGATACATGAAAGACATCATGAACACGCCCCAATTCTTCAGGCAATGCTAGCCTATAAGCTACGGCTCCAATCCTCTCGGTAATGGTATACGACCCTACAAATTTTGGGCTCAGCTTGCCCTTCTGGCCAAATCAAAAGACGCCCTTCATAGGTGAGACACGCAAGAACACTTGGTCGCCCACGGCGAACTCAAGGTCGCGTCATCGCACATCCGCATAGGATTTCTGTCTATCTTGGACTGCTTTCATATTTGCTCGGATTTGTTGTACTTCAGCTTGTACTTGTTCCAGATACTCCGGTCCTATGATGACCGCTTCACTAGACTCATCCCAACACAACGGGGTACGGCAAGGTCTACCATACAAAGCTTGGAACGGCGACATCTTAATCGAAGCATGATAGCTATTGTTATACGAAAACTCGATAAGATGAAGCTTATCAATCCAGCTCCCCTGGAAGTCTAAGGCACATGCCCTAAGCATATCCTCTAGTGTTTGGATGGTCCTTTCTGTCTGACCGTCGGTCTGAGGATGGAAGGCGGTGCTAAGTTTCAACTCAGTACCAAGCGCTTCCCGTGATGCTCTCCAGTATCTCGAAAGAAATCTGGTGTCGCGGTCAGATACAATGGTTTTCAGGACTCCGTGGTGTCGGATGATCTCCTTGTCGAATAGCTCCGCGAGCTTCGCTACCTTCCAGGTGTCCTTCTAATCGGTATGAATCGGGCAACCTTGGTGAGACGATCGACTACTACCCAGATCATGTTGAGTCCTCCCCTAGCAGGTGGGAGTCCAACAACAAAATCCATAGAGATGTCGTGGAATTTCCACTCCTGAATGGGCATGGATTGCACCATTCCTCCCGGTCTTCGGTGCTCGAACTTCACCTTCTGGCAAGTGAGACACCTCAGAACATACTCAGTCACGTCTGATTTCATTCCTGACCACTAGAAGTACCTCTTCATGTCTTTGTACATTTTAGAGGCTCCCGGATGGACATGCAATGTCGAACAATGTGACTCTCGCAGAATGCGATCCCTTAGCTCAGCATTGCTTCGGGGGACGCATAATCTGCCATTCAATCGGATTAGACCATCTTCATGCAATTTGAAGTCGTACTTTCGGTTCTCGAAGGTACCATCGGTGATTTTTGTCTGATCTCTATGAGAAGGGCGTCAGTGAGCGTCTCGCACCTCGTCAACCAAGCTAGAAGAAGCGAGTAGCGAATGGAGCGAGTGTGCTCGACGAC